>JASTWF010000557.1:0-167500 GCA_030390025.1 Squalus acanthias
CCCTCCCCTCTGTGGCTGCAACTGTGGGGTGCTGTGCATGCGTGGCTTCCGTAGACACGTGTTAAAATTTGGTTTCTGCAGCATTGACTTTTTTTTATTCTTTGGGGCTTGGAAATTCATTCTTTTTGTTCTGACTGAGCATCTGATGCTGGTTATCATTTTTAGGCTTTCTGGTCAGAATATAGTTAAGAGTTTTCCGCATGCACATTTCTTTTGTTTTCTCGTTGAGTTTGCACCACCATCTTTTTGTTAAACATATTTAACCACAGGGTGGTCGAGGGTGTTTTTCATATTGTTTCTATAATTCAGTTTTCCATTCACTTTCTGTCTCTTAACATTTTACATTCTTTTCTGAAATGTTCTTTATTTTTCACAGAGGCATTTTAATGTTTTTAACCTGCATGGTACTAAAGGTGGGTTTCCAATTTTTGTGTTGGGTTGCTCTGTCGCGTAACATTATGTCACATAACGTTATGCTCAATGCCACCCATCGGTGCAATGCTTTTGGAATGTTGCTACCACGCAGCATTTTTAATATATACTAGATAGATGGTGATGGTTATTCGTAATGAGTGGCACAAGGCAGCTCTGACTTGAAAGACAATTCAGTTGTATGTTTTCTCTCCATTGCTATCGAAGTTTCTTGTATTTTCCAACTGAAGAAAATGCAATTCACGTAAAACCAAGTATTAATTATAACACTTTTATTCGTTTATGGGATGTGGGCATCGCTGGCAAGGCCAGCATTTATTGCCCATCCCTAATTGCCTTGAGAAGGTGGTGGTGAGCTGCCTTCTTGAACCGCTGCAGTCCGTGTGGCGAAGGTTCTCCCACAGTGCTGTTAGGGAGGGAGTTCCAGGATTTTGACCCAGCGATAATGAAGGATCAACGATATACTTCTAAGTCAGGATGGTGTGTGACTTGGAGGGGAACTTCGAGGTGGTGGTGTTCCCATGCAACTGTTGCCCTTGTCCTTCTAGGTGGTAGAGGTCGCGGGTTTGGGAGGTGCTGCCGAAGAAGACTTGGTGAGTTGCTGCAGTGCATCTTGTAGATGGTACACACTGCAGCCACGGTGCGCCGGTGGTGGAGGGAGTGAATGTTTAAGGTGGTGGATGGGGTGCCAATCAAGCAGGCTGCTTTGTCCTAGATGGTGTCGAGCTTCTTGAGTGTTGTTGGAGCTGAACTCATCCAGGCAAGTGGAGAGTATTCCATCACACTCCTTACTTGTGCCTTGTAGATGGTGAAAAGGCTTTGGGGAGTCAGGAGCGGAGACACTCGCCGCAGAATACCTAGCCTCTGACCTGCTCTTGTTGCCACAGTATTTATGTGGCTGGTCCAGTTAAGTTTCTGGTCAATGGTGACCCCTAGGATGTTGATGGTGGGGGGATTCGGCGATGGTAATGTCATGGGGCGGCGGTTAGACTCTCGCTTGTTGGAGATGGTCATTGCCTGGCACTTCTGTTGTTAGGCCACTATCCTTTTATGCTTGTATTTAGCACCTCCCTTTACCTATATCCAGGACAATCTCTTTTAAAAAATAAAATGCTTACTTTCAACATATTGGCAAGCTTTTGAATCGCCTTGAAAATTAACAGCAACTGCAGCAGTTGAATGGGAGGCGGCGCGCGGAGAAGCCAGCGGTTGAGCTGCCAGGTGAGGCGCGCGGAGAAGCCCAGCGGTTGAGCTGCCAGGTGAGGCGCGCGGAGAAGCCCAGCGGTTGAGCTGCCAGGTGAGGCGCGCGGAGAAGCCCAGCGGTTGAGCTGCCAGGTGAGGCGCGCGGAGAAGCCCAGCGGTTGAGCTGCCAGGTGAGGCGCGCGGAGAAGCCCAGCGGTTGAGCTGCCAGGTGAAGCGCGCGGGCCGAACGCAGCCTCCCGGCAGGGAGGGTTTGCGCATGCGCGGCAACTGCCGGCATGAGGCGCGCGAGAGCGGAGCGAGTGAAAGCTCAACGGAAAATTAACGGACCGGGCTGGACACAGGGAGACCGAGCCAGCGATAAAAAGAGCAGCGCGCCAGTGGACGCCGGAGGCTGGAGAAGGAGAATAAACCCCACTGCTAAAATCTTAACGGTTCTCGGGAGAGGAAACATTCTTCGCGCGTTTTCTTCAAATTTCTCAGCCCGCTGGAGGGAAAAAAAATCTCCCCCCCCCCCCCAATATTAAAGATCGAGAGGATCGGCGAATGGCGGCGGAGAGGCTGATCCTCGCTCTGATGGCCGTCTGCACGGCCGCGGTGGTCCGGGTCACGGCGGGTGAGCAGCGCTCCTGCTCTTCGTTGCTGCTTCAGGCGTGTTTTTAGCTGGGCGATGGGGGCAGATTTACAGCCGGTGCCCGGGGTTTTACTGTTGCAGCCCGGTTGGGATACACCCGCCCTGCACACTGTCTAGGGTTTGTTATTAATGTCAGTGGGGCAACAAGCCAGATAGAACTCGTTATTGGTGAGCTATTTAACTGCATGTAGCCGTGAATCACAGTCACCGGTCTAAGGGACCTTCTTTGTTTTGGATGCAAGGTTGCAATATGGACATCTCTCCTTTCTCAATACGACAGAAGCTTTTAACTTGAAACATTTAATCAACTACAATTATAAATCACATCAATTATAAAGTCCGCCAGTTCCAGTATTAATAGTTAATACAAAGTCAACATTTTACATTATTCAACACACCCTTGTTAAGGTAGCACGTTTCTCGATTCAGGAACCATTCCTTTAGATTGGAAAATTATGCACATCACTCCGCTATTTAAGAATGGCGAGAGGGAAACCAGGGAATTGTAGACCGTTAACTCTCTTTCTCTCTCCACGGATGCTGCCTGGCCTGCTGAGTTTTTCCAGCGTTTTCTGTTGTTATTTCGGATTTCCAGCATCCGCAGTATTTTGCTATCGAATTGTAGACCAGTTAGCCTAACGTATGTTGTCAGAAAATTACTGGAGTCTGTAAGGATATGGTGACTGAACACCTCAAATTTTCAGCTGATCAGAGAGAACCAGTATAGATTTGTAAAAGGTAGGTCGTGCCTGACAAACTTGATTGAATTTTTTGAGGAGGTGACTTGAAGTAGTGGCCAGGGGAATAGAAACATAGAAGATAGGAGCAGGAGTAGGCCATTCGGCCCCTCGAGCCTACTCCGCCATTCGATGAGATCATGGCTGATCATCCAAACTCAGTACCCTGTACCTGCCTTCTCCCCATATCCCTTGATACCTTTAGCTTTAAGAAATATATCTCATTCTTGAATATATTTAATGACTTGGCCTCAACTACCTTCTGTGGTAGAGAATTCCACAGGTTCACCACTCTCTGGGTGAAGAAATTCTTCCTCATTTCTGTCCTAAATGGCTTACCCCTTATCCTTAGATTATGACCCCTGCTTCTGGACTCTCCGACCATCGGGAACATTCTTCCTGCATCCAGTCTGTCCAGACCTGTCAGAATTTTTTATGTTTCGATGAGATCCCCTCTCGTTCTTCTATACTCCAGCGAGTATAAGCCCAATCGACCCAATCTCTCCTCATATTTCATTCCTGCCATCCCAGGTATCAGCCTTGTGAATCTTCGCTGAACTCCTTCCATGGCAAGAACATCCTTCCTCAGATAAGGCGACCAAAACTGCACACAGTACTCGAGGTGTGGTCTCACCAAGGCCCTGTACAACTGCAGCAGGACATCCCTGTTCCTATACTCAAACCCTTTCGCTATGAAGGCCAACATACCATTTGCCTTCTTCACCACCTGCTGCACGTGCATGCTTACCTTCAGCGACTGGTGCACAAGGACACCCAGGTCTCGTTGCACTTCCCCTTCTCCCAATCTATTGCCATTCAGATAATAGTCTGCCTTTCTGTTCTTGACACCAAAGTGGATAACCTCGCATTTATCCACGTTATATTGCATCTGCCACGCTTCTGCCCACTCACCCAACCTGTCCAAATCATCCTGGAGTTTCTCAGTATCCTCCTCTTTGGATGTTATTTATGTGGACTTCCGGGAGGCATTTGATAAAGTCCCACAGACTGTTAACTAAGGTAGAAGCCCATGAATTGAAGGCAAACTATTGACCTGGTTAGGAAATTGTCTGAGCGGCAGGAGACAGAGAGTAGGGATAATAGGCAGGTACTCAAATTGGCAGAATGTGACTAGTGGTGTCCCACAGGGATCTGTGTTGGGGCCTCAACTATTCACAGTATTTATTAACGACTTAGATGATGGCATAGAAAGCCACATATCCAAATTTGCCAATGGCACAAAGATAGGTGGTACTGTAGGCAGTGTAGATGAAAGCATAAAATTACAAAGGGATATTGATAGCTTAAGTGAATGGGCAAAACTGTGGCAAATGGATTTCAATGCAGGCAAATATGAGGTCATCCACTTTGGACCTAAAAAGGATAGAACAGGGTACTTTCTAAATGGTGAAAAGCTGAAAACAGAGGTCCAAAGAGACTTGGGGGAGATGTCCAGGTACAGAGTTCATTAAAATGTCATGAACAGGTACAAAAATAATCAAAAAGGCTAATTGAATGCTGGCCTTTATATCTAGAGGACTAGAATACAATGGGGTAGAAGTTATACTGCAGCTATACAAAGCCCTGGTTAGACCACACTTGGAGTACTGTGAGCAGTTCTGGGCACCACACCTTAGGAAGGATATATTGGCCTTGGAGGGAGTGCAGCGTAGGTTTACCAGAATGATACCTGACTCCAAGGGTTAAATTATGAGGAGAGATTACACAAACTAGGGTTGTATTCCCTAGAATTTAGAAGATTAAGGGGTGATATGATCAAAGTTGATATTAAAGCGAACAGATAGGGTAGATAGAGAGAAACTATTTCTGCTGGTTGGGGAGTCTAGTACTAGGGGGCATAGTCTAAAAATTAGAGCCAGACCTTCAGGAGTCAAATTAGGAAACGCCTCTACACACAAAGGGTGGTAGAAGTTATGGGGGGAAAAGTTCGGTTGCTTTGCGCCTCCCGTTAGCGCCCCAAGAGGGCGCTAACGGGGCGCAAAGCAACTCGTGCCAGGGCGCGGCACCACCAACGCCTCCCGCGAAATTCAGTGGGAGGTTAGCGGCAGCGCTAACGGTTAGCGTCCCACGGTGCTGAGCCGCTGGCGATGACGTAATCGCCATGCACAGCGCCCCGGCCGTGATATTTGGTAGCGCCCCCTGACTTACCGCCGGACGCTATGTCCGACAGGGTCAGGGGGGCCTACCTGCGGCCAGGGGCGGCGCTATTTAAAGGCGAGGTGCCAGGCGGCCATTTTTGTTGCTGGCCGCCTGCCTCCGCTGCTGTCCCCGGCGGAGTGCCGGCTGCGCTCCATTAGCCCGTCACTTCTCAGAGTGCCGGGCTCTTTCGCCTGGCACTCCCGATCCCCAGATGGGCCCCGGGCCTGCGCTGCGCAAGGCCCCTCCCCTTTAAGAAAGGGAGGAAGGCCTGCAATACCATGGCACGTAGCGCCCCAAGAGGGAGGTGGGGCACTTCCAGTAGTGCCCCGCTTCCCTCTTGGGGTGCTACCACTCAATTTCGGTCGCGGGGGAGCTAATTTTTCCGGGGCGCTATAAGTAGCGCCCCGGTGAAGTTAGCACCCCAAAGGGGGCGCGACTCAATTTTTCGCCCTACAACTCTCTTCCGCAAACGGCAATTGATGCAAGATCAATTAATTTTAAATCTGAGATTGATAACTTTTTGCTAACCAAAGGTATTAAGGGATATGGGCCAAAGGCAAGTATATGAAGTTAGATCATAGATCAGCCATGATCTCATTGAATGGCGGAACAGGCTCGAGGGGCTCAATGGCCTTCTCCTGTTCCTATGTTCCTATAATGTATATTGTTGATGTGAGCCTTTTCCATGTGAGGTTCCTGTTGCTGTTCAGTTCACTCTTGGCTGTGGTTATTTCTTCTGTTGTGATCTTTTTCTGTGGCAGTACCTTATTTACTGTGGGCTGTTTGGGCCATTCTACTTGTGCTATTGAGTGTTAAAAACAGACTGTCAAATCTCTACAAATGATGGTTCTGTTTTCTACATGTTTCTCCTATTTCTCCAAACAATCTCTCCACTTTCAGTTATTACATCATCAGATCTGATCTTCACTGGTATAATTTTTATGCATTTGTCTATGTCCTTGTCCATCAGAAATGATTAAATTAATTCTCTAGCTCTCCAAAGAGAATCCTGGATTTTGATGTAGCTGGAATGAGCTTTGCACTTCATCACTTGTCGCATATAGAGTTGTATAACTACTCGATCTGCCTTGTCCGTACTGTGTGCTGAGTTCATCTTTAGTGTTAAAATACACAGCAGTCTATCATGACAATCCTTTTGTCATTCTCATTGATCTAATCTATTAGTTTGCTTCATCTTGGATTTTTCATCATCACGAGGTAAGTATTGCAAGTATTGTCTCATCAAGATCTTGAAAATATAGCATTTATTAGACTTCTTTAGGATTTAAAGCACAAAATTGTTCCATCATGCCGGGTACAATGTCTAAAGCAGTCTTGTCTTCATTTATCACATACTGAAGACCATCAAGCATTTTCAGCGCCTCTCTGCCCTTCCTGGATATTAGTGTAGCAGTTCTGATATCTTTGGTTACTTAATGAGATGTGACTCCCAACTCATAATTGCAAAGCTGCGCAGCCGAGTGCAAACTCTACCGCTCTGTAATGATTGTTATTCAGGTCAGCTGATAATTTAGAAACATCTTCAGTGTATAAAAAAATGCTCTTTATTGCTCAGCCATCTTCACTGACCGCATGCAGCTGTCAATCATATAAACACTTCCAAATGGTCAGGAAGACTAATGTCCTTTAGGGAAGGAAATCTGCCATCATTACCTGTATGTGACTCCAGATCCACAGCAATGTGGTTGACTCTTAACTACCCTCTGAAATGGCTTAGCAAGCCACTCAGTTGTAAAAAACCACTACGAAAAACAATAAGAATAAAACCGGACGGACCACCCGGCATCGACCTCGGCACCAGCTACGGACACGACAACGACACACCCAGCCCAGTTGACCCCGCGAAGTCCACCTCATCAACATCTGGGGACTTGTGCCAAAATTGGGAGAGCTGTCCCACAGACTAGTCAAGCAACAGCCTGACATAGTCATACTCACAGAATCATACCTTTCAGCCAATGTCCCAAACTCCTCCATCCCTGGGTATGTCCTGTCCCACCGGCAGGACAGACCCACGAGGCGTGGCGGCACAGTACAGTCAGGAAGGAGTGGCCCTGGGAGTCCTCAACATTGACTCCGGACCCCATGAAGTCTCATGGCTTCAGGTCAAGCATGGGCAAGGAAATCTGCTGATTACCACCTACCGCCCTCCCTCAGCTGGTGAATCAGTACTCCTCCATGTTGAACACCACTTGGAAGAAGCACTGAGAGTAGCAAGGGCACAGAATGCACTCTGGGTGGGGGACTTCAATGTCCATCACCAAGAGTGGCTCGGTAGCACCACTACTGACCGAGTTGGCCGAGTCCTAAAGGACATAGCGACAGGTGGTGAGAGAACCAACACGAGGGAAAAACCTACTTGACCTCGGCCTCACCAATCTACCTGTCACAGATGCATCTGTCCATGACAGCATTGGTAGCAGTGTCCGCTGCACAGTCATTGTGGAGACAAAGTCCCGTCTTCACACTGAGGACACCCTCCATTGTGTTGTGTGGCACTACCACCGTGCTAAATGGAATAGATTCAGAACAGATCTAGCAGCTCAAAACTGGGCATCCATGAGATGCTGTGGGCCATCAGCAGCAGTAGAATTGTATTCCACCACAATCTGTAACCTCATGGCCTGGCATATCCCTCACTTTACCATTACCATCAAGCCAGAGGAGCAGCCCTGGTTCAATAAGGAGTGTAGAAGAGCATGCCAGGAGCAGCACCAGGCGTACCTAAAAATGAGGTGCCAACCTGGGAAAGCTGCAACACAGGACTACATGCATGCTAAAAAGCGGAAGCAGCATGCTATAGACAGGGCTAAGCGATCCCACAATCAACGGATTAGATCAAAGCTCTGCAGGCCTGCCACATCCAGTCGTGAATGGTGGTGGACAATTAACCAACTAATGCGGGGAGGAGGAGGCTCCATGAATATCCCCATCCTCAATGATGGTGGAGCCCAGCACATGAGTGCAAAAGACAAAGCTGAAGCATTTGCAACCATCTTCAGCCAGAAGTGCTGAGTGGATGATCCATATCGGCCTCTTCCTGAAGTCCCCACCACCACAGAAGCCAGTCTTCAGCCAATTCGATTCACTCCACATGATAGCAAGAAACAGCTGAGCACACTGGATACAGCAAAGGTCTGTGGGCTCCGACACTTTCCCGGCTATCATGCAGAAGAGTTGTGCTCCAGAACTAGCCGTGCCTCTAGCCAAGCTTTTCCAGTACAGCTATAACACTGTCATCTATCCGACAATGTGGAAAACTGCCCAGGTATGTCCTGTCCACAAAAGGCAGGACAAATCCAATCCGGCCAATTACCGCCTCATCAGTCTACTCTCAATCATCAGCAAAGTGATGTAAGCTGCCGTCGACAGTGCTATCAAGCAGCACTTACTCACAAATAACCTGCTCACTGATGCCCAGTTTGGGTTCCGCCAGGACCACTCGGCTCCAGACCTCATTACAGCCTTGGTCCAAACATGGACAAAAGAGCTGAATTCCAGAGGTGAGGTGAGAGTGACTGCCCTTGACATCAAGGCAGCATTTGACCCAGTGTGGCATCAAGGAGCCCTAGTAAAACTGAAGTCAATGGGTATTGGGGGAAAACTCTCCACTGGCTGGAGTCATACCCAGCACAAAGGAAGATGGTTGTGGTGGTTGGAGGTCAATCATCACAGCCCCAGGACATCGCTGCAGGAGTTCCTCAGGGCAGTGTCCTCAGCCCAACCATCTTCAGCTGCTTCATCAATGACCTTCTCTCCAGCATAAGGTCAGAAGTAAGAATGTGGGAATGGCACAGTATTCAGTGCCATTTGCAACTCCTCAGATAATGAAGCAGTCCATGCCCTTTGGTGTCAAAAACAGAAAGGCAGACTATTATCTGAATGGCAATAGATTGGGAGAAGGGGAAGTGCAACGAGACCTGGGTGTCCTTGTGCACCAGTCGCTGAAGGTAAGCATGCAGGTGCAGCAGGCGGTGAAGAAGGCAAATGGTATGTTGGCCTTCATAGCGAAAGGGTTTGAGTATAGGAACAGGGATGTCCTGCTGCAGTTGTACAGGGCCTTGGTGAGACCACACCTTGAGTACTGTGTGCAGTTTTGGTCGCCTTATCTGAGGAAGGATGTTCTTGCCATGGAAGGAGTTCAGCGAAGATTCACAAGGCTGATACCTGGGATGGCAGGAATGACATATGAGGAGAGATTGGGTCGATTGGGCTTATACTCGCTGGAGTATAGAAGAATGAGAGGGGATCTCATCGAAACATATAAAATTCTGACAGGTCTGGACAAACTAGATGCAGGAAGAATGTTCCCGATGGTCGGAGAGTCCAGAACCAGGGGTCATAATCTAAGGATAAGGGGTAAGCCATTTAGGACAGAAATGAGGAAGAATTTCTTCACCCAGAGAGTGGTGAACCTGTGGAATTCTCTACCACAGAAAGTAGTTGAGGCCAAGTCATTAAATATATTCAAGAATGAGTTAGATATATTTCTTAAAGCTAAAGGTATCAAGGGATATGGGGAGAAGGCAGGTACAGGGTACTGAGTTTGGATGATCAGCCATGATTTCATCGAATGGCGGAAAAGGCTCGAGGGGCCGAATGGCCTACTCCTGCTCCTATCTTCTATGTTTATGTTCCTATGCCCGCATGCAGCAAGACCTGGACGACATTCAGGCTTGTGCTGAAAAGTGGCAGGTAACATTCGCGTCACACAAGTGCCAGGCAATGACTATCTGCAACAAGCGAGCATTTAACCACCGCTCCTTCACATTCAATGGCATTACCATCGCCGAATCCCCCACCATCAATATCCTGGGGGTCACCATTGACCAGAAACTTAACTGGACCAGCCACATAAATACTGTGGCAACAAGAGCAGGTCAGAGGCTGGGTATTCTGCAGCGAGCGTCTCACCTCCTGACTCCCCAAAGCCTTTCCACCATCTACAAGGCACAAGGTAAGGAGTGTGATGGAATATTCTCCACTTGCCTGGATGAGTGCAGCTCCAGCAACACTCAAGAAACTCGACACCATCCAGGACAAAGCAGCCCGCTTGATTGGCACCCCATCCACCACCTTAAACATTCACTCCCTCCACCACCGGCGTACCGTGGCTGCAGTGTGTACCATCTACAAGTTGCACTGCAGGAATTCGGCAGCACTTCCCAAACCTGCGACCTCTACCATCTAGAAGGACAAGGGCAGCAGGTGCATGGGAACACCACCACCTCCAAGTTCCCCTCCAAGTCACACACCATCCTGAGTTGTAAGTATATGGCCGTTCCTTCATTGTCGCTGGATCAAAATCCTGGAACTCCCTCCCTAACAACATTGTTGGAGTGCCTTCAGCACACGGACTGCAGCGGTTCAAGCAGTGCAGCTCACCACCACCTTCTCAAGGGCAACTAGGGATGGGCAATAAATGTTGGCCTTGCCAGCGACGCCCACATCCCATGAACATTTAAAAAAAAGGAACAGTAACAGAACTTCCTGTACTTGAATACAAATACAAAGATATTAACGACCTAGACTTGGATATTCAGGGCATAATTTCAAAGTTTGCAGATGATACGAAACTCGGAACTGTAGTAAACAATCAGTAGGCTAGTAACAGACTTCAGGACGACATAACCAGACTGGTGAAATGGGCAGGCACATGGCAAATGAAATTTAATGCAGACAGGTGTGAAGTGATACATTTTGGTATGAAGAATGAGGAGAGGCAATATGAACTAAATGGTAAAATTTAAAGGGGGTGCAGGAATAAAGAGACCTGGGGGTGTATGTACATAAATCTTTGAAGGTGGCAGGACAAGTTGGGAAGGTTGTTTAAAAAAGCATATGGAATCCTTGCCTTTGTGAATAGAGGACAAAAACAAGGAAGTTATGCAAAACCTTTATAAAACACTGTTTAGGCCTCAGCTGGAGTATTATGTCCAATTCTGGGCTCCACACTTTAGAAAGGATGTCAGGGCCTTGGAGGGGATGCAGGGGAGATCTACTAGACTGGTACCAGGGATAAGGGAGTTCAGTTATGTGGAGTGACTGGATAAGCTTGGGTTGATCTCCTTGGAGCAGAGAGGTTAAGAGTAGATTTGATAGAGGTGTTAAAAATCATGAATGGTTTTGATAGAGTAAATAAGGGAAACTTTTTCTCGTGGCAGAAAGGTCATTAATCAGAGGACACAGATTTAAGGTGATTTGCAAAAGAACCAGAGGCAACATGAGGAAACATTTTTTTACATAGGATATACAGGACAGAAACAGGCCATTTGGCCCAACCAGTCCATGCCGGCGTTTATGCTCCACACGAGCCTTCTCCCGTCTTTCCTCATCTAAATCTATCAGCATAACCCTCTTCCCTTTTCCCTCATATGCTTGCCTAGCCTCCCCTTAAATACATCTATGCTATTCGCTTCAACCACTCCCTGCGAGTTCCAAATTCTCACCACTCTTTGGGTAAAGAAGTTTCTTCTGAATTCCCTATTGGATTTCTTAGTGACTACCTTATATTGATGGCCTCTAGTTATGACAACAAGTGGCAACATTCTCTCTCTATCCACTCAAAATTTTTTCATAATTTTAAAGACCGTCAATTAGGTCACCCCTCAGCCTTCTTTTTTCAAGAGAAACGAGACCCAGCCTGGTTAGCCTTTCCTGATATATATAACCTTGCATTTCTGTTATCATTCTTGGAAATCTTCCCTGCACCCTCTCCAGTGCCTCTATATCCTTTTTATAATATGACAACCACAACTGTACGCAATTCTCTAAGTGTGGTCTAACCAAGGTTCGATACAGGTTTAGCATAACTTCCCTACCTTTCAATTCTATCCATCTAGAAATAAACCCTAGTGCTCGGTTTGCATTTTTTATGGCCTTGCTAACCTGTGTCGCAACTTTTAGTGATTTGTGTATTTGTACTCCAAGATCTCTTTGTTCCTCTACCCCACCTAGACTCGCACCCTCCAAGTAATAAATGACCTCCCTATTCTTCCTACCAAAATGTAGTACCTCACATTTATCTGTGTTGAACTTCATTTGCCAATTATATGCCCATTCTGCAAGCTTATTCATGTCCTCCTGTACTTTGTTGCAGTCCTCCTCAGTATTGACTATTCCCCCCTCCCCAATTTGGTGTAATCTGCAAATTTAGAAATTGTGTTTTTGATTCCAAAGTCTAAATCGTTAATTTACATAGTGAGTTGTTGTGATCTGGAAAGCACTGCCTGAAATGGTGGTGGAAGGAGATTCAGTAGTAACTTTCAGAAGGGAATTGGATAAATACTTGAAGGAATTTTTTTAGTGGGCTATGGAGAAAGAGCAGGGGCGTGGCACTAATTGGATAGCTCGACCAAAGAGCTGGCACAGGCACAATTGGCTGAATGGCCTCCTGCTGTGCTATATCATTCTATGATAGATTATTTATTCACAATACTAAATTAAACATCAATAAGTACAACTTCAAGCTATTGTGGATAAAGTTAGCTATTTGAATCTGAGATTAATTTAATTCATTAATTTGACAGTTTGGCTCAGTTGGTAGCATTTTTGTATGTGAAAGAAAGAACTTGCATTTATATAGTGCCATATATGACCTCAGGACGTCCCAAAGCACTTTACAGCCATTGAAGTACTTTTGAAGTGTAGTCACTCTTGTAGGAAACAAGGCAGCCAATTTCTGCACAGCAAGCTCCCACAAATATATAGATAGGGCTTTAAACTAAAAAAGTGGGGGAAGGGTCATGTGAGGGGAAATTTAGAAATCTAAAGATAAAGGTCAAGGCAATAGAGCAGTGTAGCAATTTGGGTAAAACATAAGCAGAGTGTGACAGGAAGGGACAGAGTTTAACGGCAGCAGTACAACAGAGAATAAGGTCAAAGCAGGGAATAATGGTAAAACATTTAAATTAAAGGCTCTTTATCTGAATGCACGAAGCATTCTTATCAAGATAGACGAACTAGTGGTACAAAGAGATAAATGGGTTTGATCTAATAGCCATTACAGAGACATGGTTGCAAAGTAGCCAAGGTTGGGAACTAAATGTTCCAGGGTACTTGACGTTTCGAAAAGACAGGCAGAATGGAAAAGGAGGGGGTGTAGCCCTGATAATAAAGGAGGACATAAGGACAGTAGAGAGAAACGAACTCGGGTCGGAAGATCAGGAAGTAGAATCAGTATGGGTGGAGATAAGGATTAACAAGGGGCAGAAAACACTGGTGGGCATAGTATATAGGTCCCCTAACAGTAGCTATACAGTTGGACAGAATATTAATCAAGAAATAGTAGGAGCTTGTAACAAAGGTAATGCAATAATCGTGTGGGACTTTAATCTTCATATAGACTGGTCAAATCAAATTGGCAAAGGTAGTCTGGAGGACGAGTTCATGGAATGCATTCGGGACAGTTTCCTGGAACAATATATCATGGAACCAACCAGGGAACAGGCTATTTTAGATCTTGTATTGTGTAATGAGACAGAATTAATTAGCAATCTCATAGTAAAGGATCCTCTGGGGCAGAGTGATCAAAATATGATAGAATTTCACATTAAGTTTGAGAGTGACTTGCCTAAGTCCGAAACTAGAGTCTTAAACTTAAATAAAGCCAATTACATGGGTATGAGGGGCGAGTTGGCTAAGGTAGATTGGAAAAATAGATTAAAAGGTATAGCAGTAGATAAACGGTGGCTAGCATTTAAAGAAATATTTCATAATTCTCAACAAAAACACACTCCATTGAGAAACAAAAACTCTACGGGAAAAGTGATCCATCCGTGGCTAACTAAAGAAGTTAAGGATAGCATTAGATTGAAAGAAGCTTATAATGTTGCGAAGAATAGTAGTAAGGCTGAGAATTGGGAGAGTTTCAGAAACCAGCAAAGGACGACCAAAAAATTGATAATGAGGGAAAACTAGCAAGCAATATAAAAACAGATTGTAAGAGCTTCTACAAGTATGTAAAAAGGAAGAGAGTAGCAAAAGTAAATGTAGGTCCCTCAGAGGCTGAGACAGGAGAAACTATTATGGGGGATAAGGAAATGGCAGAAACATTAAACAAATATTTTGTATCTGTCTTCACAGTAGAAAACACAAAAAGCATACCAAAAATGGTGGGGAACCAAGGGTCTAATGAGGGTGAGGAACTTAATGTAATTAATATAAGTAGAGAAAAAGTACTAGAGAAACTAATGGGACTAAAAGCCAACAAATCCCCTGGACCCGATGGCCTGCATCCTAGGGTTCTAAAAGAGGTGGCCGCAGAAATAGTGGATGCATTGGTTTTGATCTTCCAAAATTCCCTGGATTCTAGAAAGGTTCCAGTGGATTGGAAGGTAGCAAATGTAACCCCGCTATTCAAGAAAGGAGGGAGAGAGAAAACAGGGAACTACAGGCCAGTTAGCCTGACATCAGTAGTAGGGAAAATGCTGGAATCCATTGTTAAGGAAGTGGTATCGGGGCACTTAGAAAATCATAACATGATTAGGCAGAGTCAACATGGTTTTATGAAAGGGAAATCGTGTTTGACAAATTTATTAGAGTTTTTTGAGGATGTTACTAGCAGGGTAGATAAAGGGGAACCAGTGGATGTAGTATATTTGGATTTCCAAAAGGCATTCGATAAGGTGCCATATAAAAGGTTATTACACAACATAAGGGCTCATGGGGTTGGGGGTAATATAGTAGCATGGAAAGAGGATTGGTTAACGGACAGAAAACAGAGAGTAGGGATAAACAGGTCTTTTTCAGGTTGGCAGGTTGTAACTAGTGGGGTGCCGCAAGGATCAGTGTTTTGGGCCCTCAGCTATTTACAATCTATATTAATGACCTAGATGAAGGGACTGAGTGTAATGTATCCAAGTTTGCTGACGATATAAAGCTAGGCGGGATAGTAAGCTGTGAGGAGAACACAAAGAGTCTGCAAAAGGATATAGATAGACTAAGTGAGTGGGCAGTAAGGTGGCAGATGGAGTATAATGTAGGGAAATGTGAGGTTATTCACTTTGGTAGGAAGAATAGAAAAACAATGTTTTTTAAATGGTGAGAAACTTTCAAATTTTGGTGTTCAGAGAGATTTGGGTGTCCTCGTGCAAGAAACACAGAAAGCTAGCATGCAGGTACAGCAAGCAATAAGGGAGGCAAATGGCATGTTGGCCTTTATTGCAAGGGGGTTGGAGTATAAGAGTAAGGAAGTCTTGCTACAATTGTACAGGGCCTTGGTGAGGCCACACCTGGAGTACTGTGCACAGTTTTGGTCTCCTTATCTAAGGAAGGATATACTTGCTATGGAGGCGGTGCAACAAAGGTTCACTAAATTGATTCCTGGGATGAGTGGGCTGTCCTATGATGAGAGATTGTGTAGAATGGGCCTATACTCTTTGGAGTTTAGAAGAATGAAAGGTTTAGAAGGATGAAAGGTGATCTCATTGAAACATACAAGATTCTGAAGGGGATGCTGAAGGTTGTTTCCCTGGCTGGAGTGTCTAGAACTAGGGGACATAGTCTCAGGATAAGGGGTAGGCCATTTAAGACTGAGATGAGGAGGAATTTATTCACTGAGGGTTATGAATCTTTGGAATTCTCTGCCCCAGAGGGCTGTGAATGCTGAGTCTTTGAGTATATTCAAGGCTGAGATAGATAGATTTTTGGACTCTAGGGAAATCGAGGGATATGGAGATCGGGTGGGAAAGTGGAGTTGTTTTGGATGATCAGCCATGATCTTATTGAATGGCAGAACAGGCTTGAGGGGCCGTATGGCCTACTCCTGCTCCTATTTCTTATGTTCTTATGTAAATAGCCATGGAATAAGTGACTAGATCATCTGTTTTTTCGGTGTTGGTTGAGCGATAATGTTAGCTAGGAGAGCTACCCTTCTCTTTGCAATAATGCCACCTCAGTGAGTAGACGGAGCCTCAGTTGGACATCTCAACCAGAAGACAGTCAGTTCGACATTGTAGCACCCCCCTCAGTACTGTACAGAAGTGTCAGCCTAGATTATGTAGGTCAAAAAGTTGTGGGTACAAGCTGTGGCCAGGACTTGAGGACATTATATGGGTTGTTAATTCAGTGCAGTACTGAACGCTGCATTGTTGGAGGTATCGACTTTTAAATGAGTTTTTGGGCCAGAAATTCGGCTTTCCGGCTTCCTGCGGGTGCAAGCATCGCGCGCATACTTGCCTACCGCGCCTGCTGTTGTGCTTTGGGCCCACGAGGACTTCAGCTCCTGGGCCTCCTCCAGCTGCCGGCGGGCAGTGCTTGCGTATCCCAGGGGCGCAGTTAGTTCGAAGCGTCCCCATGGATCATGTGGGCCATGGAGAGCCAATCCTAACGGCATTTTCATTCATAGATTTGACAGGAAGACCTGTCAAATCTATGAATAGAGATCGGCCCCAAAACCACACTTAAACTTCAAATAATTTTTTTTTAAAAC
Source organism: Squalus acanthias (assembly GCA_030390025.1). Classification (NCBI taxonomy): domain Eukaryota; kingdom Metazoa; phylum Chordata; class Chondrichthyes; order Squaliformes; family Squalidae; genus Squalus; species Squalus acanthias. The sequence goes on from JASTWF010000557.1 coordinate 16,616, forward strand.
ATCACATTTTTAAAATAACTTAAGTTACAAAAATTTAATTATACTTTTTAACGGTGCTAAAAATAAACTTACCTTTCTTTAAAGTATCTAAAAAAGATAAACCTGTTGAAAAAATGTTTAAATTGTAATTAATCAACCACTTCCCTTGTTAAAAACAGGCCTTGCACCTCCTTTTTAAAAGTGCAGCTTCTCCATATTTACCCTCCCGGAGAAACCTGAAAAAAAACCTGAAGTTCGCTGCGTGCGCGCAGCCTCTCCCGCGCATGCGTTCGACATCTGAACCCCTTCCTTCAGGGGAACGGAAGTTCCGGTTTCCCGCGCATGCAGGAAACCGGCACTTCAGGTGGCCTTACGGGTGAGTGCACAGCGCGTACTCACCCGACAAGAGCCGAATTTCTGGCCCAAAAAAGCCCTAACTGCACCTTTGGCGGTGTGAAAGATCTCATGGTACTTTTTCAAAGAAAAGTAAGGAGTTCTCCCACTGTCCAAATCAATATTCATCCTTTGGGCAACATCATCGAAATGGATTTAAGTGGTCAGTCAACTCATTTGCTGTTTGTGGGACTTGCTTTGTGCAATTTTGTTGCCATTTTTGCCAATGTAATAACGGTGATTGCACTTACATTCAGTAGCCAATGAGTTTTTAATATATCTCCTTAGTTGCCAGAAGCTGCTAGGGAAAATTGGAGCCTATTGTACAAAGTCATTACGCAGAGGTTTCAGCCTCGGCTCAACAGTAGTACTTTCACCTCTGAATTAGAATGTTGTGGGTTCAAGTCCCACTCCAGGATTTGAGCCCACAATCTAGGCTGGCAATTCAGTGCAGTACTGAGGGAGTGCTGTCCTCTCAGTTGGACATAAAAGATTCCATGGCACTAATTGAAGAGCAAAGGAGTTCTCCCAGTGTCCTAGCAAATATTTTCCCTCAACCAACACCACTAAAATAGGTTTTCTAGTCATTATTCTCATTGCTGTTTGAGACTTTGCTGTGTGCTGCACTTCCCAACATTATAACAGTGACGACACTTCAAAAGTACTTCATTGTTGAGCGGTTTGAGATGTCCTGAGGTTGTGAAAGGCGCTATATAAAATGCAAGCTCTTTCTTTTCCCCCCAGAGGCTTTTTGCTGTATGCCATGTGGACTACCTTGCATATTTAATAAGAAAAACAATTCTGAATTGAAAAAAAACTTAATATTAGTAGCAATAGTGTGCTCAGATATATTCTCACTGTAATTGCAACAAAAATGTGCTTGCATTCAACAAGGTACAGTCAGGTACAAAATCAATGCCCCTGCCATGGTTTGAGAGTCTGTGGCTGCTCTTATAATGTAAAAGACTGGAACATAAATGATTTTAATGTATTTTGGGCAGAAGATTGCTTGAAAAGGAGTAATTTATTCAGACAGCCCCATGCTCTTGGGCTATCATAGGTAGGCAAGAGGTAATTTAAATGAGGAAGGGGCAGCTGTTTTGGACCCGATCCAAATTTGTTAGCAATATATAATTATTAAGGAGACATCTAGAAGTTTGGTGTTGACAAATTCTTTGAGCACTGCTAGTCTTTGATGGGTAGGTTTTTAAGAAAGAAAGAACTTGCATGTATATATAAAGCCTTTCACAACCTCAGGACATCCCAAAACTCATTACGGCCCATAAAGTACTTTTGAAATGTAGTCACTCGTAATGTAGGAAAGCGCAGCAGCCAATTTGTGCACAGTGCATGAACAGCAACAAGACAAATTACTATACAGTCTTTTTTTAGTGATGTCGGTTGAGGAATAAATGATGGTCAGGTCACCAGGAGAACTACTCTGCTCTTTGAATAGTGCCATGTGATCTTTTACAGTCACCTGAGAGGGCAGATGGGGCCTCAGTTTAACACCTTATCTGAAAGATGGCACCTCCAATGGTGCATCACTCTATCTGTACTGCACTGAAGTGTCAGTTTGAATTCTGTGCTCAAGTCTCTGGAGTAGAGCTTGAACCTTCTGATTCAAAGAGAAAAGTGCTACTACTCAGACAAGACTGACTCCAATCAACACAGACACCAAAAGCTGGTCTGACAGCTGCAGGCTGAAAGTGTGAAAACATGAGATGTTCAGGGAGAGTTTGTGTTTTTACATTTAAGTAAAGGGCGCACCAGTGTGGCAGGATACTTGTGTTCTTTATTTTTGAAATGGTATGTGAACACAAGTTGAATTGATTGTGTCAAGTAACTTTCGTTCTATTCAGTGTACTGTTATATTTTTATCTACTATAGAATAAAGCAGTTTACGAATCAAACCGAATAACACCTGGTGTTAACTGAGTCTATCTTTGGAGAGATTAAAGGAACAAACAAACCTGTATAAGTCATGGAGGTCTGGTCCAGATCACAAGGACATTTCAGTGTTGCACTCCTGGGCTCCGCTCCTGTGCTCGCAGATGCAGAGCAGTGGGAGTAAAGCCCTATTGTTTAAAAAAGAATAAAAACATAGGCAACCCGACTGCTTGAGGGAGTGATTTGACACCATCAAACCAGAGTGGATACCTGTGGCAGAATACAATTTGTAATGGTGACTTTTGCCATGCTTTGTTCTTCGCTGTTTTTTGAAATCTTGTTTCTATATGACTGTGACTGAGTATAATTCTGCAGCATATCAGTCAGAACACACCTGTACTTGATTTTACATGTTGAACCATTGAAAAATGGATTTAAACAAAGAGATGGAACTAAACAAAGAGATGGAATTGAGCACAGAGATCAGACAAAAGATAGCAGTCTTGATATTTAGATACTTCTTGCAAGTAGCTAGACCACCTAAATTCAGCTTAGATTTTGTTAGAACTGAGGAGATTAGGGTTGATTTGAGAGAGGTATTTAAAATGATGAGGTTATATGTAAGAGATTTAAGGCAGAGAGCAGGAGAAACTTTTTTTTACACAGAGACTGTGGAATGCACTACCAGAGTTAATGTTTGAAGGAAAGAACATGTCAACATTTAAGAATAGGTTAGATAAATTGGCTGAAAGAAAGACCAATAAAAGGATAGGGAAAAGGGTATTAGGACTACAGACCGTGTGGAGCATGAATATTAGCATAGACTGGTTGAGCTAAAGATGTTTACGTGTTATAATTCTAAGTAACAACATGATTTTTAAAACTCTGGCAGATAATCTGATCAGAATTTAACATTTTTATAACCTTACAGTTACAGTTCAGGAATATTTTCATCCATTGTTAAACATTGTTATTAAGCACTTGGTGCCAAACAAGTGGAAATATATTGCAGAATGGAATAAGACCTTTGTCACCAGACCAAGAAAGTGATTTAAATGCAGTAAAATACAAATTGAAACAAAGTAGTGAAGGGCATCCTCAAATACTGAACTGGCATGAAGAATAATTTGTTAACTAACCGATTTTGCCTTTATTTCTTTATTCATCCATGGTGTGTCATTACTGGTTAGTTTATTCTTGCTTTGTAGTGGGATATATTTCTCCTGGACTCTATTGATCACCGTTTCAAATGTTTCCCATTGCTGTTCTATTTCTTTGTTTGTCAGTAAATTTTACCAGTTTATTTTCCCTAGTTCCATTCTCATCCCCTTAAAATCAGCTTTTTTCCAATTTATTACTTTGGTCTTTGTCTTGCTTATGTCCTTCTCAATCTTTATCTTATTTATGTTGTGATTGCTATCACCTAGATGTTCCCCTACGCTTACTTCTCGTCTCTGTTCTGGTTCATTTCCCATTGCTAGATGCAGTTGTACTCCCTCTCTTGTTGGACTTTTGACATCCTGGTAAGGAAGGAGTCCTGCATACATGATAAAAACTCCACTTCCTTTCCCCTTTTGCTACCTCTTCTTGCCAGTTTATTTGGGGATAGTTAAAATCTCCCCCATATTACTATTTTATGTCCTTTACTCATTTCACATATTTGCTTACATATTTGTTCCTCCACCTTCTTTCCACTAATGGGTAGTCTGTAGTATACCCCTATTAGCGTGATTGATTCCCTCTTTTATTTCAGTCCATATGGATTCTGTATCCTTCTACTAGTTCTGTCCCTGTTTTCTACTGCCCTTGTATTCTCTTTAATTAGTGCAGCTATCCCACTCCCGCTTCTTCCTTCTCTATCGTTTCTGATTGTTATAATCTGAAATATTTAGATGCCAGTCCTGTTCTTTTTGTAGCCATGTTTCAGTTAATTCCTACTACATCTGGTTCCTCACTACGGATTATTGCCTCCAGTTCCCCTGTTTTATTTTGGATGTTGCGCACACTGCTGTACAGGCAGTTTAATTTGTCTTCAGTTACTTTTACTTTATTTTTAACGGTCCTTTTATGATTCTGTTTTATAACTGTATTTGTTGCTTGACCGTTTGTTACCCTTGTTCATGACCTTGGTCTGACCTTTACTCTCATCTCCTATTCTTTATCTTCAGACTTAGCTATTTTCAACAGATCCCTCCACACCCCCCCCACCACCCAGGCTTACTAGTTTAAAGTCCGATCCACAGTCCTATTTATCCTTTCCGCTAGGACACTGGTCCCACTCTGGTTCGGGTGGAGCCTGTCCCAGCAGTACAGCTCCTTCCTGTCCCAGTACTGGTGCTAGTGTCCCATGAAATGGAACTCCTCCTTCCCCCACCAGTCTTTCAGCCATGCATTCACCTTGCTGATCTGCCTATCCCTATGCTGATTAGCAAGTGGCTCGGGTAGCAATCCTGAGATTACCACCTGTGAGGTCATGCTTTTTAATTTAGTTCCTAACTTCTGATATTCCCTTAGCAGGACCTCCTCCCTTTTCTTCTCTGTCAATGGTCCCTACATGGACCACAACAACTGGATCTTCCTCCCTTTCCAAGTTCCTCTCCAGTTGCTCCTAGATATCCTTCACCTTTGCACAAGGTAGGCAGCACACACTTCTGGACTCTCGGTCGTGACTGCAGAGGATGCTATCTATCCCCCTAATTATCGAATCCTTTATGACTAAAATCTTTCTATTCTGCTCTTACCCCCCTTGTACTGCCTCCTGCTGCACGGTACCATGGTTGTCCACCCCTTAGCCTGCATCCTTATCCTCACTAGTAGCAAGAACATTGTACCTTTTGGACAGGACCAGTCTCTGCAGGTTAGTTAGTTGGTAAAGATCCTGCCTCTTCTACCACCTCCGGCCTTGTACTTGAACCCATGACCACTGACCCCCTGGCTTCTGACACCCCAGTTCTCCGACACCCCAGTCCTCCTCCGACTTACCCACACCTCTTTTCACTTGAGCCCTTCTCAGAGAATTCTGAGATTGTTTGCTGGATAATGCAGCATTTCACTGTTTACCAGCACTTAGTGCTAGAGCATTAAATCTTTAACTGTCTTAGCAAAATAAGAGCCTCTTTTCAGATCAGTCATTTTACACAGACTTGGTTCTTTTATTAAACCATGTGGGGAACATTTTTTTGGTCATGGGGACAACGGAACAGCATATTTTCTGACTCAATGCTGTGGGACTGTGGGAGATCTGATAATATGAGAGTTTATATAGGACACGTTATTGCATACTTAACTGTAATCCTTATGTGCAATGCTAATGCTTCTTTATATAACCTTTTTGTATCACAATGGTGGTCAACTTTATTCAAATATATTAATTTATAAATTCATGCTATAAACTTCTTGTAGTTGCTTTGGTGATAGACAAGTTTATTCTACCTCAAACACAGTTCATCCACCTGACATGCAAATTTACTTTTTGGTATTCACTGACTAATTTTAGAAGAACTGATTTCCAGCATTTTCTGTTTTTATTTCAGATTTCTAGCATCCGCAGTATTTTGCTTTTGTATTAGAAGAACTGTATACTGGTTCAACCAATTTTTTCTAAATGCTCCTGTTCGCCCACCCCCTTCAGCAACTAAAATTTAATATAAAGATGAAAAATTTGCAAATTTCATAATACTAAGGGCCGTGGAAACTGGGATGTGGGTGAGCTGTGTGATGGCCCCCAGCTGGCTGGTTTGGGAACAGACAGGCTGCACAACATCAATGCTGCCATGGCCTGGTTCCTCTAAATATTGGCAGAACCCCATACAAGTCTCAATGGTTGTAGACCTTTCACAATTCTATCAGCTCTGGCAGCCACCATCTTCAGGACTGAAAGAGACTGGTATCTTCCGAGTGTTGCCACGCCCCAGCTTCCTACCCATTACTGTCACATGCGTAGATCCTCATCACCAGTGTTGTCAAACACTGACTCCTCCCCCCCTCCCATTAGAACTGCTACCAAACCTCAGATTTCACCCTGCTGTGCTATCAAACCCAAGGTTTCTCTGTCACAGTATTGCTATGGCTGGGAAGCTGTTTCCAGACCCCCCCCCCCCAACCCAGTCACCTCCATATCTGCGTCTAACCCCCACCACCTTCCTGTGCACCATTGCTAATCCCAAATACTGACCTTGCATGTGACCCACCCTTCCTGTGTATGCTGGGTCTTTTTAAAAAATATGGTAAAACTAAACAGATAAAGAAACTTATAATAATCAAGGCCACTTAATAACTATTTTCATTGAAAAATAGACAGCATTCATGAATTTGATACCCACAATACCAGTAAAAAAAATCCCACAATACCACTTCATTAAAATGGAATTTGACTTGGAGTCACCATATAGTTGCTTTGATACTTTACATGTTGCTCGTCTTCCGTGCTGTAACCATTCTATGATTCTATGAAAAGGTGTATAAAATTATGGGGGGCCTAGATAGAATGGATAGGAGGACCTATTTCCCCTAGCAGAGGGATTAATAACCAGGGGGCATAGATTTAAAGTAATTGGTAGAAGGAGTTGAGAAATTTTTTCACCCAGAGGGTGGTGAGGGTCTGGAACTCACTGCCTGAAAGGGTGGTAGAGGCAGAAACCCTCATTGCATTTAAAAAGTACTTGGATGTGCACTTGAAGTGCTATAACCTGCAAGGCTACGGACCAAGAGCTGGAAAGTGGGATTAGGCTGGATAGCTCTTTTTCGGCTGGCACAGACACAATGGGCTGAATGGTCTCCTTCTGTGCTGTAAATTTTTATGATTCTCTAATTCTATAATTTTCAAAAGGCACAATGCATCTTGTTCTATTTAGGGATGATTAAGTAATGCAACTTCAATGGTTAAACTATTCTACTGGCGAACATTCTTGGTAAAAAGCTCCAGAGTAGGTTCTTCTTTCAAGAACCAAGAAGCTCCTGGGTATACAGAATAGTACATTATGGAGTGCACTTGAATGAGCCTATGCTGTTTCACAGACATCGTGATGCAGTCCGTGCAACATATTCTTATTGTACTAGAGGAGGTTGCTCTTTCACCACCATCTCAAGGTTGCTGATTAATTGGCTTGACTTTCAACTACACTGACTATCTTTTAAGACCAAAGAGTTTAAATAATCTGTTCCTAGTTTTTGCAAGTCCTGGAGGCTATAGATCATCGGGCAGAGTCTAGATCAGTGGAAGAAATCTGACATCTTGCCCTTGGTCACAACATTGGTTCATGCACAAGTAACTTTAGAGGTGAGAAAGTACTGTTCCTATATTCCACAGAAATACTTATCATGTTCATATAATTGTGCTTATTTTACTGAGTGTTAACTCATTTAATTTAAAGTAGAACTATAAACTTAAAATTGTGGCCAAAGGAATTATTCAAGTGATGCCTACTGATATCGCTAGCAATCATTCTTAGGCTTAGAATACTTAACTGCACTGTCCACTGGATCTGAAGAAGCTGTCTGTGACTGCGCATTGCATAATCCACCCCATAATTATGCATCACACAGTTTTATTTTTGCATAACTGTCAGATTTAAACCATCACAATTTTGGTCTCTTTATAGAAAGGAATCCTGCTAATGTTAAGAAAAGGCCAAGCCAAAACAAAGAGGCCCATGAATTTGAAATGGGTCAGCAGAATCATGTAATTTCAAAAGATGTAAGGAATGATAAATGGTGTAGATGAAAAGAAAGACTTCAGATTAAGGGAGATATCTTCTAGGTATAAACTTAATGCACCAATTGATCTCTAAATGTAACTTGAAGGGAGACTGTAATTGAGTGTTGAAACTGTGAACTTATTTTATTTTAAAAGGTGTCTGTGGCAGACCTCCAACTTTGATAAATGGTTCACCAACTGATGCATTTATTTCTATGACCTCATTTTCTTCGGGTACCAGGGTTGCTTACAAATGTAATCCAGGTTACACATTCGAGCCAGGAAGTTCAAGATTTTCTACCTGTAGCGATGATTCAACTTGGACACCATTACGGGCCACTTGTAAACGTAAGTTATCAGATTAATTTTATTCTTTTCCTATCTTGTTCTTTCCAAAAGGAAGTGACTTGGCTGGAATGTGGTTCCATGGGTGTGAGCAGCTGTCCAGTAGTTCACCCAAATGGTTGTTCTTACATGTGACTTTGAATAGAGAGTTTTAGCAAGTGACAGCTAAGCCTTGATTGTTTCCTCACCCAACTTACACATGGGCCCAAAAATTAGTGCCTCTACGCGAGAGTACTCACTGTGTACTCTCGCGTATTCTGTCTCCAATTGCCGGTTTTCTGCATGCACTGCGCATGCGCTGAAAACCGGCACTTGGTGATTTCAAAAGGGGGCGGTTCCTAAGTGAACCGCGTGCGCGCACGCAGTGCACTTAGTGCTTTGAACGCGCAGGTAAGCATGGAAGATTTTACACATAAAGAAAGGAGGCGTAAGACCCTCTTTTAACAAGGTAAGTAGTTAATTAAGTATTATTTTGAATTTTTTTCAACAGGTATATCTTTTTTAGAGACTTTAAAGAAAGGTAAGTTTATTTTTATAACTTTTTAAAAGATTTAAAATTTTTTCAAAAATTTAATTTTTTGTTTAAAGTGGTTAATTTATTTAACTATACTTATTTTATTAATGTGATGGTTTTTTAAAAAAAATTAATTGAGGTTTAGCTGTTCTTTTGGGGGGGTATAGATTCATAGCTTTCACAGCACTTGATTGTGAAAACTATGAATGAAAGATGGTGTGCTGCCATTGGCTCTAACTGAATCACGTGATCCCACAGCTCGCACGAATTAACTGCGCCTGTGGGATATGCAAGCACTGCCCAGCTGATGTCTAGAACATCAAGTTCGTGCGAGCTGGGAATGAAAAAGCTGGCGCGCAGTGAGATATCGCGGGGAAGCCTTACCCCCGCACGAAGGCTCCCTCACTAATTTTTGGGCCATGGACTTCCAGCAGGATCATCAGATTGTGATCAGGAATGGAACACAAGAACAGGAGTAGGCCATTTAGCCCCCAAGCCTGTTATGCCATTCAATAAGATCATGGCTGATCTGTGACCTAACTCCATCCATCCGCCTTTGCCCCATATCCCTTAACACCTTTGGGTAACAAAAATCTATCCATCTCAGATTTAAAATTAACAATTGATTCAGCATCAGCTGCCCTTTGCAGAAGAGAGTTCCAAACTTCTACCGCCCTTTACATGTAGCAGTGTTTCCTAACTTAACTCCTGAAAAGCCTGGCCCTAATATTTAGACTCCCCAACCAGTGGAAATAGTTTCTCTCCATCTACCCTATCAGTTCCCCTTAATATCTTGAATACTTCGATCAAATCACCTGTAACCTTCTAAATTCCAGGGAATACAACCCAAGTTTGTGTAATGGGAATCGGTTCTTTTCCACTTGCTCACCAGTTCTTTTCCACTTGCTGAGAACAGCTGGGTATTGGGGAAGCTTTTATTTAACATAGTTGTTCATTTCTTATCCCCTTTGTTTATAGAATGTCACACGTTTGAGTAATGGAGGAAAAAACTGATTGTCTCTGTTGAACATTTATTAATTTAATATAAATGGTGATTTTTGTTCCTGAATTTTAGCAGATTACTGAACAAGCTTACATGTAGATATCTTCACCCACAGTTTGATTAGATATTGATGATTGTGGATTGTTAAATTCTGTCACCAAATCTAGGGCGGGAAAGTGGAGTTGAGGTAGAAGAGGAGCCACGATCTTACTGAATGGCAGAGCATGCTCGTGGGGCCGTATGGCCTACTCCTGCTTCTGTTTCTTATGTTCTTACGTTAGTTCCTAAATATCGGTCTGGAGCCAATCCTTTTCACCCCAAAGAAAGCTTTCAATGGTCTTATAGAGGAGGGGAAATTGTCTATTGGAATGCCCAACTGATTAACAGCTTATAGGTTAAAGCCGAATTTCATGGCTTGAGTACATAATCGAAGGTGACACTTCTGTGCAGTTTGAAAGAGTGCTGCATTGTTGAAGGTGCCATCCATCTCGAGATGTTAAAAGGAGACCCCGTCTATCTGTTCAGGTGGGGGACATTAAAAATCTTGAGCACTCTGACAAAAAATAAGGAGCTCTCTTGGTGCCCTGGTCAACATTCTTCCCTCATCCAAACACCACCTGAAATAAATCAACTGTTGTTCATCTATTGGTGTCTGTGGGTACTTGCTGTATGCAAAATGGCTGATGTGTTTGCTTGCATTACAGCAACAGTACTTGATAATTAATTTTATATTGAGAGCTTTTGGATGTTTCTGAACATTGTGATTAGGCGCTCTTTACATAAGCAAGTTGTCTTTTTCCTTCTTTACCTGTTAATTGGTGTTCCCCAAATCAGCTGGAATGGTTGCTGAACTCCTTCACACTCCAGCTTTGTTGATTAGTCAGAATACACCAGACCATAGAACAAAATAAATAACTAGTATTAAACTAGAGCCAGATCCTTCCATTGTGTTTGACATGACTGCTGAGGCTATCGCAGGCACACGCACTGGTAAATTTTATTAATGTCAACCAAAGGCAGAGCTGTGTCATTGTGGGCTAGTGCCTCATTGGAGTGCGTCTTGTACTTGCCAAAACATGGAAAATAAACTGATGAATTGAGGAAACCTGACAGTCCAGAAAATTTGGTATTAGTTTATCATAATAAATTTCACTGAATTACATTGGAAAAACCTGTTGGAGATCCAGGTATTTTGTAGCGTCTTTACCATTCCCCATTTGTTTTTTTCTCTGTCTAGCAATTGACTGTGGTAATCCAGGGGAGATTCTGAATGGGTATCATGAGGCACCAGATAATACTTTTGGAAGTAGGGTTACTTTTTATTGTGACAAAGGGTGAGTATTCAGTACACAAATCATTGAAAGATTGATCTTGGTTTGGAGTTATGTTCCTTTAATTTCATTATTAAGGTGCAATTACAGCATTTCCATGCTGGTACAACAATGCACCTTAAAATCAGCCAAAGAATATGACCACTCATTCTTTACATTTCTGATGATATTCAGCCATAGAAACATAGAAACATAGAATCTAGGAGCAGGAGTAGGCCATTCGGCCCGTCGAGCCTGCTCCACCATTCAATACGATCATGGCTGATCATCCAAATCCAGTACCCTGTCCCTGCTTTGATCCCCACAGTACACATATCCCACCCTACCCCCGTAACCCCACGTATTTAATTCCCCCTAACATATCCCATCCTATCCCCATAACCCCACATATTTAATCCTCCCCTAACACTAAGGGTCAATTTATCATAGCCAAATCAACCTAACCCGCACATTTTTGGACTGTGGGAGGAAACCGGAGCACCCGGAGGAAACCCACGCAGACAGGGGGAGAATGTGCAAACTCCACACAGACAGTCACCCGAGGTCAGATTCGAACCCGGATCTCTGGCGCTGTGAGGCACCAGTGCTAACCACTATGCCACCATGTGGCCTCTGAGTGAGGCTTCCAATTCATTGTCAAATTAAAGGCAATTTTGTTGCTTCTCTTCCACCACCCCCAAATAACTTGCTTGCCCAATAAGTGCAAAATTGTCAGAGGAGTGGTGGGGCCGATTAGGGACCAAAATGGAGATCTATTGGTAGAGGCAGAAGGCACGGCTGCGGTACTAAATGTGTACTTTGCATTGGTGTTTACCAAGGAAGAGGACTTTGCCAAAGCTATGGTAAACAAGGAGGTTGCCGGGATACTGGATGAGATAAAAATAGATAAAGGAGGTACTAGGAAGGCTGGCAGTACTTAAAGTGGAGAAGTCACCCGGTCCGGATGGGATGCATTCTAGGTTGCTAAGGGAAGTAAGGGTAGAAATTGCGGAGGTGCTGGCCACAATCTTTCAATTCTCCTTGGATACAGCAGTGGTGCCAAAGGACTGGAAGATTGAAAATGTTGCCCTTGTTCAAAAAGGGGAGAAGGATAAACCTGGCAATTCCTCAGGGCAGTGTCCTAGGCTCAGCCATCTTCAGCTGCTTCATCAATGACCTTCCCTCCAACATAAGGTCAGAAATGGGGATGTTCGCTGATGACTGCAGTGTTCAGCGCCATTCACAACTCCTCAGATAATGAAGCAGTCCTTGCCTGCATGCAACAAGACCTGGACGACGTTCAGTGGCAGGTAACATTCCCGCCACAGAACATAAGAACATAAGAAATAGGAACAGGAGCAGGCCATTTAATGAGATCATGACTGATCCGATTTTGGCCTCAACTCCACTTTCCTACCCGCTCCCTATAACTCTCGACTCCCCTGTTGCTCAAAAATCTGTCTATCTCAGCCTTGAATATATTCAATTGAAGGGATTTTTACTAGTCCTAGCCCCTTTAGGGCTACCCCGGATCAGGCGTATTTCTCAGACATTCACTTTCAGCTAAAGTTTGAGGTAGCCAAATCCTAAAGACGCTTAATTGGGTCTAAAGATCCGGGCTATCTCTCCCTAAAGGAAAGGAACAACCCAAGAATGTTACCGTCCTCCAGATAGCACTTTTAATAAGTTTAGCTAGACTGTAACGTCCCGGATATTCTGAGGGTCTGGAAAACTCCCCCAGAATTCTGCAACTCCTCACCAAAGAGTGTACAGAGATTGAGTTCGCGAGTTTTTGATACAGAAGTCTTATGTGAGACAATTCTAAAAATATATAGATTTATTAAAGAACCGACATGCAATTTACAGTTGGTGAATCAATCGCAACATTAACCATTCTAAAAAGAGAAAACGTACAATCTTATTATCAGAGAATCTTACTTTTAAATCTTAACTTCGCTACAATATTACAGTTCTTAAAGTGTTCTACAGGATATCCACCAATATCAAATACCTTTGATCCCCGAGGTACAAAGAGTTGGAGACTACAGAGCCGCCTCTGAAGCCGAGAATCGCTTTGCCCGATTAAAGCGAGTCTGTTATCCCATTTGATAGTTCAATATTTATACCCTTTTCCAGTGGTATTTCCTTTAAGGTTTTCTGCTGATGCAAGCTAATTATCTCTAGTCATTTTTCTGCTGACCTCTGCAACTCTTACTGCCACCTCAGCCAGTAGCATTACAGAATCATGTCTCATCTCTAGGTGTTCTAAGTTTACCATATAAAAATGGTGTGACGACAGGTGTTCCTTACTTTGTCATCTTTACGAGGGCAGATGTTCCTTATCTTATGTGCTTCTTTACGAAGTGTAAATTAGAACACCTTATCCAGGGTGAACTGTTGTTTCGTTCCCAAAAGTTCAGCCTGTCGGAGCCCTTCACCTTTTTCAATAAGGTTATTTATTCAGAGTCAACAACTATCTTATCTCAACAGCCAGAATGCTTTCATAGCTATTTCATAGTTAAGGTTTCTAAATTTCCAAACCCAGTTTGTCATGTTTTAATAAGGCTAGAATTCTTTCATAAGATAGTGTATTTTTCTGAATAGGTTATATGGCTTATTCCTTCACACAATGACTCAGCTTTCGCAGCTCTCTGGGGTAAAGAATTCCAAAGATTCACGACCCTTAGAGAAGAAATTCCTCCTCATCTCCGTCTTAAATGGGCGACCCCTTATTCTGAGACTATGCCCCCTCGTTCTAGATTCCCCCATGAGGGGAAACATCCTCTCAGCATCTACCCCGTCCAACCCCCTCAGAATCTTATGTTTCAATAAGATCACCTCTCATTCTTCTAAACTCCAATGAGTATAGGCTCAACCTTTCCTCAGAAGACAACCCATCCATCCCAGGAACCAACCTAGTGAACCTTCTCTGAACTGCCTCCAATGCAAATATATCCCTCCTTAAATAAGGGGACCAAAACTACACAGTACTCTCGGTGTGGTCTCACCAGTGGCCTGTACAGTTGTAGCAAGACTTCCCTACTTTTATACTCTATCCCCCTTGAAATAAAGACCAACATTCCATTTGCCTTCCTAATTACTTGCTGCACCTGCATGTTAACTTTTTGTTTTTCATGTACGAGGACACCCAAATCCCTCTGTACCACTGCTTTCTGTAGTCTTGTAATATTTTTTTTTATTCTTCCTACCAAAGTGGATAACTTCACATTTTCCCACATTATACTTCATCTGCCAAATTCTTGACACTCACTTAACCTATCTATATCCCTTTGCAGACTCTTTATGTCCTTCTCACAACTTACTTTCCCACCTATCTTTGTATCGTCTGCAAATTTGGCTGCAATACACCCGCTTCCATCATCCAAGTCATTAATATAGATTGAAAATAGTTGAGGCCCCAGCATGGCTCCTTGTGGCACCACACTAGTTACAGATTGCCATCCTGAAAATGACCCATTTATCCCGACTCTGTTTTCTGTTAGTTAGCCAATCCTCTATCCAATCTAATATATTACCCCCAACACCACGAGCTCTTATCTTATGCAGTAACTTTTTATGTGAATCCTTGTCGAATACCTTTTGGAAATCCAAATACACTACATCTACTGGTTCCCCTTTATCCACCCTGCTCGTTACCTCCTCAAAGAACTCTAATAGATTTGTCAAAAATGATTTCCCTTTCATAAAACCATGTTGACTCTGTTTGATTGTATTATGATGAATTAAATGCCCTGCTACTACTTCCTTAATAATGGATTCGATCATTTTGCCAATGACAGATGTTAGGCTAACTGACCGATAGTTTCCTGCCTTGTGTCTCCCTCCTTTTTTGAATAAGGGCGTTACATTTGCAGTTTTCCAATCTGCTGGGACATTTCCAGAGTCACGGGAATTTTGGAAGATTACAACCAATGCATCCACTATCTCTGTAGCCACTTCTTTTAAGACCTTAGGATGCAGGCCATCAGGTCCAGGGGACTTGTCAGCCTTTAGACCCATAAGTTTGCCTAGCCCTTTTTCTCTAGCGATAGTGATTGTTTTAAGTTCATCCCTCTCTTTTGCTCCTTGATTTTCTACTATTACTGGGATGTTTTTAGTGTCCTCTACTGTGAAGACAGATACAAAATATTTGTTCAATGCCTCTGCCATTTCCTTGTTTCCCATTATTATTTCCAAAGTCTCGTCCTCTAAGGGACCAATGTTTACTTTAGCTACTCTCTTCCTTTTTATATACTTGTAGAAGCTCTTACTGTCAGTTTTTATATTTCTTGCAATTTTTTTCTCAAGCTATTTTCTCCCTCTTTATTATTTTTTTGTAGTCATTCTTTGCTGTTTTCTAAAATTGTCCCAATAGTGGTTAGCACTGGTGCCTCACAGCGCCAGAGACCCGGGTTCGAATCTGGCCTCGGGTGACTGTCTGTGTGGAGTTTGCACATTCTCCCCGTGTCTGCGTGGGTTTCCTCCGGGTGCTCCGGTTTCCTCCCACAGTCCAAAAATGTGCGGGTTAGGTTGATTTGGCTATGATAAATTGACCCTTAGTGTTAGGGGGGGATTAAATATGTGGGGTTACGGGGATAGGATGGGATATGTTAGGGGGAATTAAATACGTGGGGTTACGGGGATAGGGTGGGGTATGTGTCGGTGCAGGCTCGATGGGCCGAGATGGCCTCTATCTGTACTGTGGGGATTCTGTGTGAGGGAGCAGGGACAGGGTACTGGATTTGGATGATCAGCCATGATCGTATTGAATGGTGGAGCAGGCTCGACGGGCCGAATGGCCTACTCCTGCTCCTAGTTTCTATGTTTCTGCCTTACCACTAATCTTTGCAACATTTTATACCTTTTCTTTCAATTTGATACCATCCTTAACTTCCTTGGTTAGCCATGGTTGGTTCATCCTTCTCTTCGAGTCTTTCTTTCTCACTGAAATATATCTTTGTTGAGAGTCATGAAATATCTCTTTAAATATCTGCCACTGCTTTTCTACCGTTTTACCTTCTAATCTATTTTCCCAGTCCACTTTAGCCAACTCTCTCCTCATACCTTTGTAATTGCCTTTATTTAAGTTTAATGCTCTAGTTTCAGACCCAAGTTTCTCACCTTCAAACTGAATGTGGAATTCCATCATGTTATGATCACTCTTCCATAGAGGATCCTTTACTATGAGATCATTAATTAATCCTGAATAACAACAGAAAACGCTGGAAAAACTCAGCAGGACAGACAACATCCGTGGAGAGAGAAAGAGAGTTAACGTTTCAGGTCGAAACCCTTCGTCGGAACTGAAAGAGCAGGAAATAAACAGATAAAAATGCAAGGGGGAGGCTGGGGGGAGGAATAAAAGAACAAAAGGGATGGTCTTTAGTAAGTAGAGACATTGAGAGATGCTCAAGGCAAGACGAGATGGTAATGGGACAGGTTGAGAAACAAAAGGTAAGGTGTGAAATGCTGGCAGAATCAGAGACAGCTGCCGTGGGGGGAGAGAGAGAAAAAAAAAGGAAAAAGGCACGGACCAAAAGAGTGGATAAAATGTATACATATGTGGTAGGGGCCGGGGTTATGATCTGAAATTGTTGAACTCGATATTGAGTCCGGAAGGCTGTAAAGTGCCTAAACGGAAGATGAGGTGCTGTTCCTGGAGCTTACGCTGCGCTTCCGTGGAACAGTGTAATAGGCCGAGGACGGTGAGGTCTGAGTGAGCGTGGAGAGGTGAATTAAAATGACAAGCGACCGGAAGCTCGGGGTCACCCTTACGGACTGAACGGAGGTGTTCCGCAAAGCGGTCACCCAATCTGCGTTTGGTCTCCCCAATGTAGAGGAGACCACATCGTGAGCAGCGAATACAGTATACTAGATTGCAAGAAGTACAAGTAAATCGCTGTTTCACCTGGAAGGGGTGTTTGGGGCCCTGGAGAGTGGGAAGGGGGGATGTATAAGGGCAGGTGTTGCATCTCCTGCGCTTGCACGGGAAGGTGCCGGGTGAAGGGGAACGGGTGCTGGGGGTGATAGAGGAGTGGACTAGGGTGTCTCGGAGGGAGCGATCCCTACGGAATGCTGAAAGGGGAGGTGAGGGGAAGATACGTTTGGTGGTGGGATCACGTTGGAGGTGGCGGAAATGGCGGAGGATGATCCGTTGAATGTGGAGGCTGGTGGGGTGAAAGGTGAGGACAAGGGGAACTCTATCGTGGTTCCGGGAGGGAGGGGCCGGGGTGAGGGCAGAAGTGCGGGAGATGGAACGGACACGGTCGAGGTTCCGTGTCGACCACGGTAGAGGGGAATCCTCGGTTGAGGGAAAAGGAAGACATGTCGGAAGCACTGGTATGGAAGGTGGCATCGTCGGAGCAGATGCGGCGGAGACGGAGAAACTGGGAGAAGGGAATAGAGTCCTTACAGGAGGCGGGGTGGGAGGAAGTGTAGTCCAGGTAGCTGTGGGAGTCAGTGGGCTTGTAGTGAATGTTGGTCAATAACCTATCCCCAGAGATGGAGACGGAGAAGTCGAGGAAGGGGAGGGAAGAGTCGGAGATGGACCATGTGAAGGTGAGGGAAGGGTGGAAATTGGAGGCAAAGTGAATGAAATTGTCTAGTTCGGGGCGAGAGCAGGAAACGGCACCGATACAGTCGTCAATGTGAGGTGAGGGAGGGGACCCGAGTAGGACTGGAGCAAAGAGTGTTCCACATATCCCACGAAAAGGCAGGCATAGCTAGGACCCATGCGGGTACCCATAGCAACACCTTTGATTTGGAGGAAATGAGTGGAGTCAAAGGAGAAGTTGTTCAATGTGAGAACAAGTTCAGCCAGGTGGAGGAGGGTGGCGGTGGATGGGGACTGGTTGGGCCTCTGTTCAAGGAAGAAGCGGAGCGCCCTCAGGCCATCCTGGTGGGGGATGGAGGTGTAGAGGGATTGTACGTCCATAGTGAAAAGGAGGTGGTTGGGGCCAGGAAACTGGAAACTGTTAAAGTGGCGGAGGGCGTCAGAGGAATCGCGGATGTAGGTGGGAAGGGACTGGACAAGGGGAGAAAAAATAGAATCGAGATAGGAAGAGATAAGTTCCGTGGGGCAAGAGCAGGCTGAAACAATGGGTCTACCAGGGCAGTCCTGTTTGTGGATCTTGGGAGGGAGGTAGAAGCGGGCTGTGCGGGGTTGGGGAACTATGAGATTGGCGGCC
This sequence comes from Squalus acanthias, assembly GCA_030390025.1. Classification (NCBI taxonomy): domain Eukaryota; kingdom Metazoa; phylum Chordata; class Chondrichthyes; order Squaliformes; family Squalidae; genus Squalus; species Squalus acanthias. The sequence continues at coordinate 34,932 of JASTWF010000557.1, forward strand.
GTGGGGGGAAGATCTCCAGAGGAGATGAGGTCAGTGACAGTCTTGGACACGGTGGCTTGATGTTCTGTAGTGGGGTCATGGTCCAGCTGGAGGTAGGAGGAGGTGTCGGAGAGTTGGCGTTCAACTTCCGCTAGGTAGAGGTCGGTTCGCCAAACAACAACAGCACCACCCTTGTCAGCAGGTTTAATGACAATGTCAGGGTTGGAACTGAGAGACTGGAGTGCTGCAATTTCAGAGGGAGGTAGGTTGGAGTGAGTGAGGGGAGCAGAGAAATTGAGCTGGCCGATGTCACGGCGGCAGTTAGCAATGAAAAGATCTAGAGAGGGTAAGAGGCCAGAGGGAGGGGTCCAGGTGGAACGAGAATTCTGAAAGCGGGAGAAAGGGTCAGCCATGCGGGGGGAAGACTCCTGGCCAGAGAATTGGGCATGGAGACGGAGGCGGCGGAAAAAGAGCTCAGCATCGTGCCAAGCTCGAAATTCATTGAGATGGGGACGTAAGGGGATGAAGCTCAGGCCTTTGCTGAGGACTGATCGTTCGGAGTCAGAGAGGGGAAGGTCAGAGGGGATAGTGAAAACGCGGCAGGGGGTGAGATTGGGAGAAGGGGGGTCAGAGGAAAGTGAAGGGGAAGAAAGTTCCGCAGGGGCGTTTGTGTCCAAGAGTTGTTGAAGCTTGCGATCCTTGACATCTGAATGGAAGAAGAAAAGTTTTTTGTTGAAGCGTCGGATGAGTCTAAGGATGAAATGGAACTGTGGACCCGGACAGCTTTGAGATAGAGTGCATCGGTGCTGCTGAAGAGAGATGTCGAGAGTGTTCATGTGGCGCCGCATGGCGTTGAGCGTGGATCTGTTTCATTACACATTACCAGATCTAAAATAGCCTGTTCCCTGGTCAGTTCCACAACGTATTGTTCCAAGAAACTGTCCCGAGTACACTCTTATGAACTCGTCCTCAAGGCTGCTTTTGCCAATTTAACTTGTCCAATCTTACAAGCCCCCATTATTTCTTGATTTATACACTGTCTTATAGTGTAGCTACTGTTAGGGGGCCTATAGACCACTCCCACCAGTGCCTTGTTTCCCTTACTATTTCTTACCTCTACCCAAATTGATTCGACATCTGGAACTTCCGAGCCAAGATCATTTCTCACTATTGTACTGATCTCATCCTTTATTAACAGAGCTACCCCACCTCCTTTTCCTTTCTGTCTATCCTTCCGAAATGTCAAATACCCCTGAATATTCAGTTCCCAGCCTCGGTCACATTGCAACCACGTCTCTGTGATGGCTATTCGATCATACCCATTTATTTCTATTGTGCCGTCAATTCATCTATCTTGTTACGAATGCTGCGTGCATTCAGATAAACAGCTTTTAATTTTGTCTTATCATTCTGCATCCTCCACAACTTGGCCGTCATGAGGGCAGAGCCCTTGCCGCCATGGGTTCCAGGACGATCTTGGGAGGAAGAGTAGGAAGGGAGGAGGCAGGCAGCAAATCCCCGTTCCAGACGGGCTGTCCATGTGCACCTCATAAGACTCCGGTTCCAATGAATGAAACCCCAGACCCCCGTTGCTTACTACTTCCCCACCTTACCATCCCTCTGTCACAAAACATCACAGCATCCTCCTGGGCACAAAGCTGAAATGAAAGCCACCACAAAATAAACATTCCAAACATATTTTATAATTTAACAATTCTAATACTGCACAATGTCAACCAATAACCCTTGTGCATTCCCTTAGTGTATGTCTTTCGTGTTCCTTTGCCTACTCTAGACACGAAAGGAATGCACCAGGGCGATTTTTTATATATATATATTAAATTTTGATTGGATTCGGATAAATTGATGATTTTTGTTTGGAATGTGTTTTCTGGTGGCTCTCATTTCAATTTTGTGCCCAGAAGGACACTGTGATGTTCTGTGACAGAAAAATGGTATGATGGGGAAGTGGTGAGCAACGGGGATCTGAGGTTTCATTCACTGGAATTGGAGTCTGATCAGGCATTCACGGACAGCCTGGCCGGAATGGGGCAGCCTTCAGAAGAAGGGTGATGGGCATGCATACTGCAATGTTAGGTGCAGTGGCAAGCCTGCTAGAGAACGCCTTGTCAGATATCGAGAGCTAAATACTGCAGAAAGCCTAGAGGAGCATAGAAAGTGCAGGGGTGAAAGTAAAAAGGAAATTCGGAAAGCAAAGAGAGGGCATGAAAAAATATTGGCAAGTTAAAGCGGGGAAAACCCAAAGATGTTTTATAAATACATGAAGAGCAAGAGGGTAACTAAAGAAAGAGTACGGCCTATTGAGACTAAAAAGGAAGCTTGTGTGTGGAGGTGGAAGATGTGGGTATGGTTCTTAATGAATACTTTGCATCAGTCTTCAAAAAGGAAAGGGACGATGCAGACATTGTAGTTGAGGAGGAGTGTGAAATATTAGATGAGATAAACATACTGAGAGAGGCTATATTAAGATGTTTAACATCTTTGAAAGTAGATAAATGTATCCCAGGCTGTTAAGAGAAGCAAGGGAGGAAATAGCGGAGGCTCTGACCATCATTTTCCAATCCTCTGGCTACAGGTGTGGTGCCGGAGGACTGTTAACGTTGTACCATTGTTTAATAAAAGGGAGAAAGGGATAATTACAGGTCAGTCAGCCTAACCTTGGTGGTGGGCAAATTATTGGAGAAATTCTGAGGGACAGTATTAATCATCATTTAGAAAGACACAGATTAATCAAGGCCAGTCAGCATAGATTTGTTAAGGGAAGGTTATGTCTGACTAACTTGATTGAATTTTATGAGGAGGTAACAAGGAGGGTCGATGAGGATAACGCATTTGATGTAGTCTACATGGAATTTAGCAAGGCTTTTGACAAGGTCCCACATAGCAGACTGGCCAGAAAAGTATAAGCCCATGGGATCCAAGGGAAAGTGGCAAGTTGGATCTAAAATTGGCTCAGTGGCAGGAAGCAAAAGGTAATGGTCAACAGGTGTTATTGTGACTGGAAGGCTGTTTCCAGTGGGGTTCCATACATCCGCTCAGAAAATGGCATTGCATGGAACTTGGAGGGTAGTAAAGAGGTGGGCTCTGCACATGGTGAGACACCAGGCACGAATGGGCTGCAACCAGTCCAGGGGGAAAGGGTAGCTCGGGTGCCAGCTCCCTGGAGGGTGATTCCGTGCACGCGTTCTGCTGCACACGACTCCGATGATGACCTCGATGGGTTGGCCTTCAGAAGAAGGGTGATGGGTGATGGGCATGCACACAGAAATGCTAGGTGCAATGGAAAGCCTGCCAGAGAGCCTCGTCAGTGTCAAGGAGCATAGAGGAGTCCGGCTCCAACATTGCATGGGGCTTTGTGCAGAGCTTTGAGCCCATGATTTCCAGGATGGAAATGTTGGATAACTCCAGCAGAGACTGAGCACCCCGATGGTCTGCTCGATGATGTTCCTGGTAGCAGAATGGCTGTCATTATATAAGTGCTGGGCACGAGTGGTGGGGTTGCGGAGGGGAGTCATCAGCCAGGTGCAGAGCGGATAGCCCTTGTCTCCGAGCAGCCACTCTTGGGTTTGACATGGTGGCTGCAAGATTGCTGGCGGAGAAAGAAGGCATCATGACTACTTCAGGATACCGGGCATTCACCATCATGATGCGCTGGGAGTGGTCACACACCAGCTGTACATTAAGTGAGTCGTAGCCTTTGCACTGATGGCACCCTGCATCATGGGGAAGCCTGCTATCCTGGCAAAGTCACATACTCACTCGTCCTGCTTCTCTCTGCTCAGAGAGAAGACAATGTAGTTCCTTTTCCTGAAGTAGAGAGCCTCTGTGATCTCCTGGATGCAGTGATGGACGACGAACAGGGAGATGTTAGCTATTTCTGCAGCTGCAGACTGGAAGGATCTGCTGGCGAAAAAATTGAGGGCCGCTGTGACCTTGAAGGCCACTGGGAGAGCTGTGGTCGCCCTATTCTGAGGCTGCAGGTCTGGTTTCAGGAGGTGGCAGAGTTCTGTGACCACCTCCTTGGTGAAGCAAGCCTCCTTAATACACTGCTCCTCACTTAAGTGGAGGTTAGAGAAGTGCTCTCAGAAGACCCTAGGTGGGTAAGGCCTCCTGTTGATAGCCCTCCTACCCCTCTTCCTGCTCCCTCTGCGAGCATCTTCTCTTCTTCGCTGCCTCCGCTCCCTCTCCCAAAGATACTCGAGCGCGATGGAGACTGCAAGTAGAGCCCCCATAACTATGAGCAAATGGTGTGAGCAGAAGCCTTTAAATGAGAATCAAGGCATTCTGCACTTGCAGCAACACTCGTTGTCACCTCAGGAACTTTAAACGACTTCAGAAAGCTGTAAGAGTTGCAAATACTTAGACAGAGCCAGTTAAACTGAGAAACCATGTCAGCTGCAAGTTGTTGATATCCCTTTAAATAGCACTGCTGGGGGCTTCTTCCTGCTGCTGAACGCTTGGTCAGCTGGTCGTGATTAAGAGAGGGAGATAAGTGGAGCGGTGACGTCAAAAATGGCAGATCGTGCGTCAAATGAGTGTTGCACACTCATTGACATCATGATCTGCCTGATTTCCATTTCTGCAGCAAGCACTGGCAACATGGCAGCTGCCTTGGGACCCAGTGGAAGTGATTTTTTCTTCAAAATGGGCCTTAACTGCCAGTGCAAAATCCCTGAATTTCAAGCCCACTGTTTCCAGTGGCTGAAGGATCAGTAACGATGGGCACAGATTTAAGATGATTGGCAAAAGAACCAGAGGCGACATGAGGAAAAACTTTTTTACGCAATAAGTGGTTAGGTTTTGGAATGCACTGCCTGATAAGGTGATGGAAACAGATTACAATAGTAGCGTTCAAAAGGGAATTGGATAAATAATTGAAGCACAAAAAATTGCAGCGATATGGGGAGAGCGGGGGAGTGGGACTAACTGGATTGCTCTTCGAAAGAGCCAGCGCAGGCCTGATGGGCTGTATAGCCTCCTTCTGTGCTGTACAATTCTATGATTATGGGTGGTTTATGTTGTGAACATTGAACCACTGACAACATGGTTGCGAACATCCAAACTGTCCATTGGCTCCCTTAAATTATACCTGCATTATTGTATTTTTCCACAAAGGCAGTATTCTTTGTTCATCCTGCCATGGGCTAGGAGTGAAACAGGACAAGGAGTGCTTGGGCCTCAGCTATTTACAATCTATATTCATGACTTCGATGAAGGGACGGAGTGTAATGTATCCAAGTTTGTTGACGACACAAAACTAGGTGGGAAAGTATGCTGTGAGGACGACATAAAGCCTGCAAAGGGATATAGACAGGTTAGGTGAGTGGGGCAATAAGGTGCAGATGGCGTATAATGTGGGGAAATGTGAGGTTATTCACTTTGGTAGCAAGATAGGAAAACAGAATTTTTTTTAAATGGTGAGAAACTTTGGTGAGACCACACCTGGAGCACTGTGCAGTTTTTGTCTCCTTATCTAAGAAAGGATGTACTTGCCTTAGAGATGGTGCAACATTGGTTCACCAGATTGATTCCTGGGATGAAAGGGTTGTCTTATGAGGAGAGATTGAGTAGAATGGGCCTATACTCACTGGAGTTTAGAAGAATGAGAGGTTATCTCATTGAAACATTTAAGATTCTGAGGGGGATTGACAGATGCTGAGAGGTTGTTTCCCCTAGCTTGAAGCGTCTAGAACTAGGGGACATAGGGGGAAAAATTCAGTTGGTTGCGCCTCCCGTTAGCGCCTTAAGAGGGCGCTAATGGGGCGCAAAGCATCTAGCGCACAGGCACGGCGAAGTTTGCGCCGCTCGTGAAATTAACTAGACATTTTGCGGCGGCGCTAAACACTACCGCCACGATCTCCTGCGCCGGCAGATCGTGACGTCAGTTGAGTGCGCAACGCCCCGGTATCGCCCCAGAGCGGATATTGAGTGGCGCCCCCTGCCTTACCGCCTGACGCTAGCAACGACAGGTTGAGGGGAGCGTTCTGCAGTCATGAAGGGAAAGGGGGAGCGCTATTTAAAGGTGACCGCTTCCTGCCTTTTATTGTTGGTGCCATTTTTGAACTACACATTCTGAGAGAGAGAGAGACTTCTGGAGAGATTCAATATTGTGTGAAGGAGTTTTGGGTACTGAGCAGCACTTTGCAGGTTCATTTTGATTTGCCATTCCTTGTATCGATTTAGAAGAGACTGTGGGGGCTGCACTCTGAGCTCTTTCCCTGGTACTCTCCATTGTTCTTTCCAGCAGATTTGATGTGCAGGTGTCTCCAGGCCGAGTTTCAAGGCTGCAATGAGCAGGATGTGGATGGAAAGCAAGATTAACCATCCCCTTTAAGAACTGGCCCGTGCCATTGTGTGTGTGTTCCATTTCTGACTGACATTACATGAGCTTCGCCAGCGCTCTGAGGTAGCGCCTCGCTCCTCGGCCTTTCGCCTTAAGACAGGTGTGAAGCGCCTGATTTAGCGCTCCAATCACCTCCAGGGGCGATAAAAGTCAAGTTTGCAGTCGGTGACGATAATTAGCGCCAGGTGCTAATCTTTGCGCCCGGCCGATAATTGCGCCCCAAATGGGGCGATACTGAATTTCTCCCCCATAGTCTCAGGATAAGGGGTTGGCCTTGAATGAATGAAAGAAAGACTTGCATTTTCTGTAGCGCCTTTCACGACCACCGGACGTCCCAAAGCGATTTACAGCCAATGAAGTACTATTTGAAATGTAGTCACTTTTTTAATGTAGGAAATGCGGCAGCCAATTTGCGCACAGCAAGCTTCCACAAACAGCGATGTGATAATGACCAGATAATCTTTTTTTTTAGTGATGTTGACTGAGGGATAAATATTAGCTTAGGACACCGGGGATAACTCCCCTGCACTTCTTCGAAATAGTGCCATAGGATCTTTTACGTCCATCTGAGAGGGCAGATGGGGCCTCGGTTTCATCCAAAAGACAGCACCTCCAACAGTGTAGCACTCCCTCGGTACTGCACATGCAGTGTCAACCTAGATTTTTGTCCTCAAGTCCCTGGAATGGGACTTGAACTCTCAACTTTCTGACTCTGAGGCGAGAGTGCTACCAACTGAGCCACGGCTGAAACTAAGACTAAGATGGGGAGGAATTTCTTCACTCAGAGGGTTGTGAATCTTTGGAATTCTCTGCCCCAAAGGGCTGTGGATGCTCTGTCGTTGAGTATATTTATTCAAGGCTGAGATAGATAGATTTTTGTACTCTAAAGGAATCAAAGGATATGAGGATTAGGCAGGAACGTGGAGTTGAGGTCGAAGATCAGCCATAATCTTATTGAATGGTGGAGCAGGCTCGAGGGGCTGTATGGCCTACTTCTGCTCCTAATTTTTAATGTTCTTATGTTCGAATCTGCTATGCACAGCTGCCGTTTGATTAGAGATGACCAGTCCCAAATCAGTTATTTTTAGTTTGTCAATTTTTTTGGGTGTTTAGGATATTCACTATTCTTCACCTCTATACAGATTCAAGGACCAGGAAATATAGAGGCGTCTGATTAATAACATTTATTAATAAACCCATTAGATGCAGTGTCCATGAGATCAACGTCAATTATGCTCACAAACTCATCAAGGCTGGTGAGCTGGTTTCTACCACCACCAAAGTTCCCTCTAATTTTTTTTGTACTGAGCGGGCCATGAACTCCTTTGAGCGCGACCTTTTCATCCGTGGGAAAATTTAACAACAACAGCAACCACTTAAAAGCATATATACAGTAATGCCATATTGCAACCCACTGTCTCAAATCATGAGACAATTAGACAATATTCTCTTCAAGTTTAACATAACTTCTCTGCTTTTGAATTCTATTCCTCTAGAAATGAACCCTAATGCTTTATTTGCATGTTTATGGCTTTTTAAACCTGTGCTATTTTTAATGATTTATGAGTCTATACCCCTAGATCCCTTTGCACCTCTACTCCATTTCGACTCTTATTTTCCAAGGACTAGGTCCTTAGTCCTCCTACCAAAATGCACCACCTCACATTTATCTATATTGAAAATCATTTGTCATTTACATACCCAATCTGCAAGTTTGTGTATGGTAGAATTAATTAAAAGCTTTTAGTTTGTCATCTACAAACTCTATTTTAAAATTAAAATTACTTGTCAGAAATGTCTAGGATATAAAAGAACTGCATAATAATGCATTAACACTTCAGAAACATCATTCAGTTACACAATTATGCATCAACAAACAATCCAAAAGCCCAAGGTGAGCTGAAAGAGGCACATCTATTCGTGCAATTAGTATTAATTTAAAAGTTTTCAACGTATTAGCCTATCCCCCATGTCACGATACCAATGGCTGCACAAGCAGCAGGAGCAGTGGCTTTCCTATGGCGCTGACGTGCTGTATGTCCACGTAAGTAATTAGAATATTAATCACAATGCAACCAGTCAACCAACAAATATAAAGGGCTTTAGTTCGTAGTATTAAAAAGAACTGAACAAAAACAGGTATCCGTATTTTCAACTTCAGTCACTTCCATTAATAAACGTTGTCTTCTTGAGCCAGGCACCCCCCCCACCCCCACCCCACCCCATGTAACAGGTCAGAAATGCAGTACTTATTTACAAGTGCAGAAAAACACAAGGGGCTGTAATTTGCTGCTCCTACGGATGCGTGCGCGCACATAGGGGGCTGCGCAAGTTCCAGGTTTAGGCATGCGAAACACATGCGCTAAAACCCGGAACTTGCGATCTGTCAAGAATCCTCTCGACAAATCCAACACATCCCCGGGAAAAGGGCCTCCATGGACAGAGAGTTGGGCTATTTGCCCAACTTCTGCCCAGCAAATACCCATGAAATTCTTACACCTGGTAAAAGCAGGCGTAAGGCCTGCTTTTATCAGCGTAAGATTTTAAAGAACAGAAAAATAAATTTTTCAATAATTTATACATTTGAAAACCTGTGAAATAGGGTAAGTTTATTTTAACCCCTTTAACATATGTAAATTTATTTTTCAAAAAATTAAATTTTTGTTTTAAATATTTAATTAAATGCCACTTTGATTAATTTTAAATGTGATTTTTTTTTTAAAATGTATTTGAAGTGTACGTGTATTTTTGGGGGTATTCCCATTCATACTTAGAGGATTCAGTACATATGGAATCCCGATAAGAATGAATGGGGATCCTTTTCTTTCATTGGTTGGGCTGGCCCATGTGATCCCAGGGGCGCTTGCGAACCGCCTGCGTCCCGGGATACTCGTGCCTCTACGCAGGCCATGCATAGAGGCCCAGGAGCGCAAGTATCTGAACCTCCGGGACCATCCGGTAAGTTTGTAGATTTTTTGCTGGTCGGAGGCATCCGCCCGCGGGAAGCCTCCGACCGCAAATTCAGGGCCATGCATACTTTGCGTAAACGAATTAAAAACATATTTTAACCAAAATAAACATTAATCTTTCTTCCTGGACAGGAGAACCAATCAGACTGACTTGGAAATGTTTACTAATATGGTGACATGAAGATGTTAATTTACAAATTTCGCTTCTAATGTTTTTCTCTCAAACATTCTCCACAATATTAATCCCTGTTCTTATCACGAAAAGTGTTGAATTATTTTAGGTACTTTGCAATGAAATAGTGGGAAACAAACTTCATTGTATTCTCAATTTTTAATCTATTTCAAACATTTATATCAAATCGAAATTGTACATTATCAGTTTAATCAAGTATTTTCTATGTCTTTTTCAATAAAGAAATAGTGGTTTCTTCTAAAGCAACTCCCTGCAATTTTTATACATCATTACATAACTCTTGTTTCTATTAACACTCCACTAAACTTTCAAGAGGAAATCTATATATATATTATTCCTGGGACTTTTTAGGTCTATAGAACAACAGACAAAATAAAATGTTTGTGTTTTCCCCTTTTTTGGTTCTCTTCCTAAACATCTTAATGATATATTAGAAAGTCAATAAAAAGTAATATGTAACTCCTACAAATCCTCCCCTTCCTCAACAGCAGGATTGCATGTTTGTGCAAAGCTACTCACTTCACTTGATCGCTCAAAATCAAATATTGAGAAATTTCAATTTTAAGCATTTCAGAGCCTCTTTAAAAGCATTTGGACTTCAAGGCCTGGTTGAAACTTTATGAAAAATTTACTAAAAAGTAGCAAATAAAAGTAAGTTAAACTTGTGTTAATCATTATTCTTCTCTCTCCTAAAATGCTTCCTTGCTTCACCCAATGATTGAAAGCCTGATCTTACAAGCCCATCCGCAGTAGGATCATTTTATTTTAAAAAGCGCATTCACGTACATCTCAAAATTCGCACAAACTTGTTTCTCATTTCCCCTCCTAAAACATGTTACTGCCATCTGACAGCAACAAAGTACTTTCTTACTCACCTGTTGCGGGTAAAACTTGGCAACTCGCTCACCTATTTAATAAGAGGTGGTACACAGTTTATCTACCGCTCTCTCCCACCGATTTTTAAAGCTTCGTCCAGCCCCGTAGCGGTGGCTGGCTGCACTGAGCTGGCATGCTCCGATTTGCCCTGTGGGGACAGCAGAGTTTGTGTAACACAGGCACCCCGGAACCGTAGCGCCAAAGGAGGAGGGGGGACATGCTGCTCTCAGCGCCATGGGAACCGGCTGAGCTCTGCTCCTCTATAGCTTCTGCCTGCAGCAGGCGGCGTTTCTCAGAGGACAACACAACCGACACGTCATCCATTCCCTTAACATTTCTAATTGGGATCGGCTCCGAGGTCGCAAGACTCGTAAATGACCGTCTGCATTCAGGGCCATCCTTTATTGGGCCCCTTCTCCTGTCCGGCTGTCCAGCTCTCTGCACGGTCTTGGAATTGAAGTGCGCGGGAGCTCAGGGACTAGTGCACAGCCTCACAGCTTAGAGGGAACTGTGTCCATAGCATTACCTAATGCACAGTTATCGTTCAACACTGATTTGCCTGTCCGCAGACATAGATCTGCGTTAATTCCCTAACTTGATTCACACTCCCTAACTTTCCAGATCCATGGTCTTTCTCAGGCAGGTGTTTCTTGAAGGCCTTCCTAACAAAGGAGCTTTTCTGTCTGTTCTCTGTCTGTCCAATAACTTATCAGCTAAAGCTCTCTGACTGGAATGTCTTCTAATTTAGTTCTACTATATAAACCAACTATTGCCTTACACTCCATTTTATAATAAAATAAAGCAATCCTATCTTATGATTATTCTTTTATTCTTCTAACAGGGACTCACTTAACAGACAACAGCTATAAGTTATTACTACAATGGAAAGCGATTTCAAGACTGTTTAGTTAACTTTTACCTTACAGTTTCATTTATTCATATCTACTGTTTAGGTGTCAGCCTTGGGTCAGTGGGAGCACTCTTGCCTGAGTCAGATGGCTGTGGCTCCAGCAACTTGAGCACACAATCTAGGTTCACACTTGAGTGCAGTACTGAGGAAGTGCTGCACTGTCAGAGATGCCGTCTTTTGGATGAGACATTAAACTGAGGCCCCTTTTTCCCCCCTCAGGTGGACGTAAAAAATCGATGAGCAGGGATATTCTCTCTGGTGTCCTGGCCAATATATTTCCCCTCAACCAATATCACAAACAGATTGTATGGCTATTATCTCATTGTTGTTTGTGGGACCTTGCTGTGCGCTAATTGCCTGCTGTGTTTCCTACATTACAACAGTGACTACACTTCAAAAGTATTTAATTGGCTGTAAAGCGCTTTGGGACATCCAGAGGCTGTGAAAAGGCACTATATAACTGCAATTTCTTTATTTCTGATATAACTCTTGCATCTGTCTCCTAATCAGTACATTGTGCCACTTAAATTTAACTTTAAACGTCCTGTCTGATAAGTCATTTTTATTTTCCTTTTATACAGTGCATTGTTTTCCTTTTTCTAGGTACCGGATGGTTGGTAGGTCATACCGGTTGTGTCGCGCTGACGGTTGGGATGGCCAGGTCCCAACATGTGACGGTAAGTTCGGGTTCCATTTTTCTTAGAGGGCTGAATAATTTGTGCCAAATGATTAACCAGCCTTACATTTACACTATTTTTACTTGTATCCTACTGGATCTTCTTTGGTATTGCTCATGGTAAATCAGGGGATACATTGGCCGAGATTTCCCATTTCCCTCCCGCATGGAGTGGGGGCAGGGGGAGACGGCGGGAAACCTGGAAGTCCAGGTTTCCCAGCACGCTGTGAAGTTTTAACTCCATAGCGGCGTGTGGCGTAATGCTCCTCCCGGCCCAGAAGGGTTCCCCTCCCGGAACCAGGCTGGCTTCCAGTCTGGCAAAGATTTCTGATTGACCATGACGCCGCAGCAAAAGAGAAGTGCTGGGTCTGGGGGGGCGGGGGGGAGAGAGAGAGTTGCAAGCCTGGTGGTTTTAGGGGTGGAGTGGGGAGTTCCAAGCCTGTGGGGGGTCCGATCTCCAACCCCGGGGCTGAGTTGCAATCCTGGGGTGGGGGTGCTGATCCTGGGTGGGGATCCCTGACTCTGGGGTGGGGGGTGCTGCGATTGGGTGAGCTTGGGGGGGCTGGGAGGAAGCACTCCTGCTCCTCCCGGCCCAGAAGGATTGCTCCGAGACTGTTATCGCCTCGCTACGGCTACCCGGAATCCCAAGCCCCGGGATCCCTGACCACCTGCAGTTAAACCTGCAGAGCAGGTTAAAGCAGAGGCTTCAGGCCTCATTATAATATTGGCCCAGAAATTGATCTCGCTCTGTTCCCGCGGGGGTAAGGAGCAGACGCGATCTCTCACTCCGCGTTGGCTTTTTCAGATCCAGCTCGCACGAACTTGATGTTCTAGACATCAGCTGGGCAGTGCTTGCGTATCCCACCGGCGTAGTGAATTCGTGCGAGCTGTGGGATCACGTGACTCAGTTAGAGCCAATGGCAGCACACCATCTTTCATTCATAAGTTTCACATACGTGCTGTGAAAGCTATGAATCTTACACACCCCCAAAATAACAGCTAAACCTCAATTAAATTAAAAAAAAACCATCACATTAATAAAATAAGTATTGTTAAATAAATTAACCATTTTAAATAAAAAATTTAATTTTTGAAAAAATTTAAAATCTTTTAAAAAGTTATAAAAATAAACTTACCTGTCTTTAAAGTCTCTAAAAAAGATATACCTGTTAAAAAAATTCAAAATAATACTTAATTCACTACTTACCTTGTTAAAAGTGGGTCTTACTCCTCCTTTTTTCATTTCTAAAATCTTCCGTCCTTACCTGCGCATCCAAAGCACTAAGTGCACAGCGTGCGCGCAGCCTGTAGCGCGCACGCGGTGCACCGAGGAACCGCCCCCTTTTCCAAAAACCAAGTGCCGGTTTTCAGCGCATGCGCAGTGCATGCAGAAAACCGGCAATTGGAGAGGGAATACGCGAGAGTACGCAGTGCGTACTCTCGCGTAGCGGCATCAATTTTTGGCCCATTATATTCAAAATGTCGACCCACCTTCTGGCAGTGGGATGGCTACCTGCCTCCATCCCGCCTGAGTAAAAGGTGAAAGTGTGTGGGTTGGGGTCGGGTTTTAGATTTTTTTTAATTTCACTTTCCTGACACCGCCCCCCCCCACCACCAACCCACCTGTTTTTTCATGTGAAAATTACCCCATTATCTCTTTTGCCTGTCTCTATTCCAGCTTTTCTTTTTCAGTCCTCTTCTACCTTTTCTTCTGGTTCTCTGTCCCTTTTCCTGATTATCACTCCTCTTTTCCCACTCCACAACTTAAACCCACAACCTTCTCACTCAGGCGAGATGTTAGCACTGAGCCACAATTAGGGATTTTCTCTGTATTCTATGCTGAGCAAAACCCTGGAACAGTTCTCTATAAATAGATTTGTCACTTTGTTATAAGTAGAGAAATTCTTCCACCGTAAAGTACATTCAGGATGGAAAGAAATGGGTGCTCAGGGAAAGTTGAAGGTTAATGGTTGCGGTCAACTAATGCATCTGACTATGATCGGGTCTTTGCTGTGGTTTTTTTGGGGGGGGGGGTGTTGGAGGTGAGTACAGTCGAGAAAGGGGAGAAGAATGCCCATGTTCTGCATTGTGCGGCAGTGTATTGGTTCACCAGTATGCTGTGTTACTGAGCTTGACTGATTTTAATCGATGAAGATACATTTTTAATCTGACAGTCTGTTCAGAACATTAACTGAATTTCATTTATTCCCCAGCTGTCATATGTGCTGATCCTCCATCTATTCCTAATGGGATAGTTACACCCCATACAGAGAACTGGGAATATGGAATGGTAGCAACATATTCATGTGTTGGTGACTATTCATTGATTGGTGCAGGCGAACTTTCTTGTACAGCAACTGGACAGTGGGACAAGGATCCACCGAAGTGCAAAGGTACTTAAGTACAGGCTCAGAATTAGTTTCAGTTGCCCTTTTTCAGCTGAAGTTGGGAAGCTGAAAAATAGTTAATTTATACTTGTGTTTCAAGTTTTCCAGGTTAACTCACTAACAGCCACATGTGTAAAAGCAAAATACTGCGGATGCTGGAAATCTGAAATAAAAACAGAAAATGCTGGAAATACTCAGCAGGTCAGGCAGCATCTGTGGAGAGAGAAACAGTTAACATTTCAGCTCGATGACCTTGCATCAGAACTGGAAAAAGTTGGGGATGTAACAGGTTTTAAGTAGAGGCAGGGAAAGGAAGGAGGCAGTGGATGAGGAGGAAAGAACAAAAAGGGAAGGTCTGTGATAGGTTGGAAGGCAGAAGAGATTAAATGACAAAAGGGATGATGATGCAAGGCAGAATGGGGTGGTACTGGGACCAGAAAATAAACAAAAGATGAGCTGTAAATGACCGCAGCAGAAATCATTACCAACAGCTGTTATCCAAAAAAATGGGAGCAGTGGTTATGATCTGAAATTATTCAACCATGTGCAAGTTTTTGCAATATTGGCCAAAAGTGTTTTTTTTCTCTTTTTTTCTTGCTCTATATTTGATGTTTTTGTATATTGCAAGCTTTTCAGGTTCAAAGGCAGCTTTTCTTAATTCAAAATTAGTAAAATTTCTGATAGTATGATTCTCTCACTCCCAAGAGTTGCCTTTATTCTGCAATAGGGATACAAAGAAAGTAGTTAGAGCTGCAAAAAGGGAATACGAGAAAAAACTTGCGAGGTATATCATGGACAACACTAAGGGCTAAAATTTCGGGTGTTTTATGCTACCCTTTACCGGCATAATTTTGCGAAAACACAGCAGCCAGCGCTCTTTCGCCAGCTGGTGGTGGGTCCCATAGCGTCCGCCATTTTCTGAGGGCTGGCAGCGCTGCTGGTAAAAGGGAAATGTATGTTAGGGAGAGGGTGATGTCACACTCTGACCTAACATCACCTCGGCGAACTTGGAGTTTGGCACTGGGTCCTCACATCCCCATGAAAATTCAACAGACTGACAGAAGTGCTGTCAACACCTCTTAAAGAGACTCGCACATCTTTCAGGTAAGTTTTGCATTTAAGCTTTTGGACTGGATTTTTTTATTTTATTGAAGTAGTGGCTTGCTGCAATACATATTAAAAGTTTTTTTTTAAAAGTGTGCAGGGAGTGCTGCTGGATGCTTGCAAGGCCTCGGATGGTAAAGGAAGGCCTCTGCGAAGACTGAAAATGCTGCAAATACTCAGCAGGTCAGGCAATGCTGCCGTACCAGTGACCTCAACCCCAATTCCCCTTTCAGCATTTGTCCCACACCTTCCCTTCCCCTCTGTTACTGACCACAACAGCGTCCTCTTGGCCACAATGCTGAAATAAAAGCCACCACAAAGCAAACTTTCCAATCCAACTTTATATATCTATCCATCCAATATGACATCAAGAAATCAACTCATCATCCTTATGCATTCTCTTAGTGACTGTCTTATGTGTGCCTTTGCCTATCATAAGAACATAAGAACATAAGAAATAGGAGCAGGAGTAGACCAATCGGCCCCTCGAGCCTGCTCCGCCATTCAATGAGATCATGGCTGATCTGATCCAACCTCAACTCTAAAGAACACAAGAAGCAGGAGCTGGACCAGGCCACTCGGCCCCTGGGCCCGCTCTGCCACCCACAGGGCCTTGACCGATCCGAACTCAAACTCATGTCCAATTTCCAGCCCGCTCCCCGTAACCCCTGATTCCCTTTACTTCTAGGAAACGGTCTATTTCTGTTTTAAATTTATTTAATGAAGTAGCTTCCACAGCTTCCTGGGGTAGCAAATTCCACAGACCCACTACCCTCTGAGTGAAAAAGTTTCTCCTCATCTCAGTTTTGAAAGAGGAGCCCCTTATTCTAAGATTATGTCCCCTAGTTCTAGTTTCACCCATCATTGGGAACATCCTCACCGCGTCCACCCGATCAAGCCCCTTCACAATCTTATATGTTTCAATAAGATCGCCTCTCATTCTTCTGAACTCCAATGAGTAGAGTCCCAATCTACTCAACCTCTCCTCATATGTCCACCCCCTCATCCCTGGAATTAACCGAGTGAACCTTCTTTGTACTGCCTCGAGAGCAAGTATGTCTTTTCTTAAGTATGGACACCAAAACTGTATGCAGTACTCCAGGTGCGGTCTCACCAGTACCCTATACAACTGCAGCAATACCTCCCTGTTTTTATATTCTATCCCCCTAGCAATAAAAGCCAACATTCCATTGGCTTTCTTGATCACCTGCTGCACCTGCATACTAACTTTTTGATTTTCTTGCACCAAGACCCCCAGATCCCTTTGTACTGCAGTACTTTCCAGTTTCTCGCCATTAAGATAATAACTTGCTCTCTGATTTTTCCTGCCAAAGTGCATAACCTCACATTTTCCAATATTGTATTGCATCTGCCAAATCTCTGCCCACTCACCCAGCCTGTCTATATCCCCTTGTAGGTTTTTTATGTCCTCCTCACTCTCTACTTTCCCTCCCATCTTTGTATCATCTGCAAACTTTGATATGTTACACTCGGTCCCCTCCTCCAAATCGTTAATATAGATTGTAAAGAGTTGGGGACCCAGCACCGACCCCTGCGGAACACCACTGGCTACTGGTTGCCAGTCCGAGAATGAACCATTTATCCCAACTCTCTGCTTCCTGTTAGATAACCAATCCTCCACCCATGCCAGAATATTACCCCCAATCCAGTGATTTTTTATCTTGAGCAATAATCTTTTATGTGGCACCTTGTCGAATGCCTTCTGGAAGTCTAAATACACTACTTCCACTGGTTCCCCTTTATCCACCCTGTACGTTATGTCCTCAAAGAACTCGAGCAAATTTGTCAGACATGACTTCCCCTTCATAAAGCCATGCTGACTTTGTCCTATTAAATTATGTTTATCTAAATGTTCCGTTACTATCTCCTTAATAATAGACTCCAAAATTTTACCCACCACAGATGTTAGGCTAACTGGTCTATAATTTCCAGCCTTCTGCCTACAACCCTTTTTAAATAAGGGTGTTACATTAGCAGTTTTCCAATCTGCCGGGACCTTTGCTGAGTTCAGGGAGTTTTGGAAAATTATTACCAAAGCATCCACAATTCCTACTGCCACTTCCCTCAAGACCCTAGGATGTAAGCCATCAGGTCCAGGGGATTTATGCACCTTGAGTCCCATTATTTTACTGAGTACCAATTCCTTAGTGATTTTAATCGTATTTAGCTCCTCCCCCACTAGAGCCCCCTGTTTGTCCAGTGTTGGGATATTCTTAGTGTCCTCTACCGTAAAGACTGAAACAAAATATTTGTTCAGCATTTTTGCCATCTCCATGTTTCCCACCATTAATTTCCCGGTCTCATCCTCTAAGGGACCTACGTTTGCCTTAACCACCCTTTTTCTTTTTATATAACTATAGAAACTCTTGCTATCTGTTTTTATATTTTTTGCTAATTTATTTTCATAGTCTATTTTCCCTTTCTTAATCAATCCTTTAGCTACTTTTTGTTGTCTTTTGAAGACTTCCCAATCTTCTATCCTCCCACTAACTTTGGCTACCTTATATGTCCTTGTTTTTAGTTGGATACTTTCTTTAATTTCTTTACTTAGCCATGGATGGCTGTCATTTCTTTTACACCCTTTTTTCCTCAGTGGAATATATTTATTTTGAAAGTTGTAAAATAACTCCTTGAATGAACACCACTGCTCATGTACCGTCTTACCCTTTAATCTATTTTCCCAGTCCACTTTAATAAATTCTGCTCTCATGCCATCATAGTCTCCTTTATTCAAGCTCAGTATGCTTGTTTGAGAACCAACCTTCTCACCCTCTAATTGGATATGGAATTCAACCATGTTATGGTCACTCATTCCAAGGGGATCCTTAACTAGGACATTATTAATTAATCCACACTCATTACATAGTACCAGGTCCAAGGTTGCTTGCCCCCTTGTAGGATCAGTTACATACTGCTCAAGAAATCCATCCCTAAGACACTCAATAAACTCTTCCTCAAGGCTGCCCTGCCCAATTTGATTTGTCCAGTTAATATGATAGTTAAAATTCCCCATAATTATAGCTGTTCCCTTATTACATGCCCCAACTATTTCCTGATTAATACTTCTTCCAACAGAGTTGCAACTATTAGGAGGCCTATATACTACGCCCACCAGTGCTTTTTTCCCCTTATTATTCCTAAGCTCTACCCAAACTGTTTCATTATCCTGATCTTTTGACCCAATATCATTTCTCTGTATTACAGTGATTCCTTCCTTTATTAACATAGCCACCCCCACTCCTCTTCCTTCCTGCCTGTCCTTCCTGATTGTTAAATACCCTGGCATATTTAATTCCCAGACGTTGTCACCCTGCAGCCATGTTTCTGTAATGGCCACAAGATCATACCCATACATAGTTATTTGTGCCGTTAACTCGTCAATTTTGTTACGAATGCTACGTGCATTCAGATAAAGAACTTTCAAATGTGTTTTGCAACACTTACTTCCTACTTTTTCCTTATTTAACACTTTACCTTTTACTCCATACCTTCTGTCCCTTCCTGGCATGCTTTCCTCTGTCTCCCTGCTCAGGTTCCCAACCCCCTGCCACATTAGTTTAAATCCTCCCCAACAGCACGAGCAAACACTCCCCCTAGGACAGCGGTCCCGGCCCTGCCCAGGTGCAGACCGTCTGGTTTGTACTGGTCCCACCTCCCCCAGAACCGGTTCCAATGTCCCAGGAATTTGAATCCCTCCCCCTTGCACCATACCTCTAGCCACGTATTCATTTGAAATATCCTCCTATTTCTACTCTGACTAGCACGTGGCACTGGTAGCAATCCTGAGATTACTACCTTTGAGGTCCTATTTTTTAATTTACCTCCTAACTCCCTATATTCTGCTTTTAGGACCTCATCCCCTTTTTTACCTATATCGTTGGTGCCTATGTGCACCATGACAGCTGGCTGTTCGCCCTCCCCCTCCAAAATGTTCTGTAGCCGCTCCGAGACGTCCTTGACCCTTGCACCAGGGAGGCAACACACCATCCTGGAGTCTCGGTTGCGGCCGCAGAAACGCCTATCTATTCCCCTTACAATTGAGTCCCCTATCACTATAGCTCTTCCACTCTTTTTCCTCCCAGCCTGTGCAGCAGAGCCGCCCATGGTGCCAGGAAGTTGGCTGCTGCTGCCTTCCCCTAAGTCATCCCCCCCAACAGTATCCAAAGCGGTATATCTGTTTGAGAGGGGGATGGCCACAGGGGACCCCTGCACTACCTGCCTGCACCTCTTACTCTGCCTGGTGGTCACCCATTCCCTTCCTGCCTGTACACCCTTCACCTGCGGTGTGACCAACTCACTAAACGTGCTATCAACGAGGTTCTCAGCATCGCGAATGCTCCAATATGCATCCAGCCGCAGCTCCAGCGCCGCAATGCGGGCTGTCAGTAGCTGCAGCTGGATACACTTCCCGCACACATGGTCGGCAGGGACACCGGAAGGGTCCCTGATTTCCCACATAGAGCAGGAGGAGCACACCACGGGGCTGGGCTGTCTTGCCATGACTTACCCTTTAATTAATTGAACTTTAATTAAATCAAATCAATACCACCAATTTCACTCAATTAAATGAATTACTCAAGGGCCCTTGGTTACTAGCACTAGAAATTATAATCACAAAATTAAGATCTTCGAAACTTTATAAACTATGAACCTTAACTATCAAACTATAAAGTAGTATAAATACTAACCTGCCGTACTCACCCAATCAGCCGCTCCCTCCTGCCCACGTCACTTTTGAATCGTAATGTGGCTCTGGAACGCCGCCGCCGGTCTGAGATTGGTAAACCTCTGCAAACAAAAGCCCGCGAAAGTGAGTTTAGATACTCACCAGGCCTCGGCTCTCTCCGCCCCCGACACCAGCCTCTAAACAAAAGCCCGCGAAAGTGAGTTTAGATACTCACTGGACCTCGGCTCTCTCCGCTCCCGACACCAGCCTCTGTAAACAAAAGCCCGCGAAAGTGAGATTAGATACTCACCGGGCCTAGGCTCTCTCCGCCCCCGACACCAGCCTCTAAACAAAAGCCCGCGAAAGTGAGTTTAGATACTCACTGGACCTCGGCTCACTCCGCTCCCGACACCAGCCTCTGTAAACAAAAGCCCGCGAAAGTGAGTTTAGATACTCACCGGGCCTCGGCTCTCTCTGCTCCCGACAGCAGCCTCTGCAAACAAAAGCCCACGAAAGTGAGTTTTACAGCGGCGGACCTGGGCGAGAAGTGAGTGGAGCAGCGAGGCTATAAAAGCCTGCAGTATCCAGGTAGGCCCCTCTTTTACAGCGGCGGACCTGGGTGTGAAGTGAGTGGAGCAGCGAGGCTATAAAAGCCTGCGGTATCCAGGCAGGCCCCTCTTTTACAGCGGCGGACCTGGGCGAGAAGTGAGTGGAGCAGCAAGGCTATAAAAGCCTGCGGTATCCAGGTAGGCCCCTCTTTTACAGCAGCGGACCTGGGCGAGAAGTGAGTGGAGCAGCGAGGCTATGAAAGCCTGCGGTATCCAGGCAGGCCCCTCTTTTACAGCGGCGGACCTGGGCGAGAAGTGAGTGGAGCAGCGAGGCTATAAAAGCCTGCGGTATCCAGGTAGGCCCCTCTTTTACAGCGGCGGACCTGGGCGAGAAGTGAGTGGAGCAGCGAGGCTAAAAAGCTATACAGGGTGATTGCTTTAATAGTGCGGGTCGCAGTGGTTGCTGGGTAAGTTTTTTTTTACCTGTATATAATTTGGCGGTTTCTAAACCCGAGACACTACACTTGTAGTGTCCCCCACCCTTCCACCTCCTCTAACTTAAAGGGGGTGAGTGTGTATCAGGAGGCCCGGTGAGTATCTAAACTCACTTTCGCGGGCTTTTGTTTGCAGAGGCTGTTCGGGAGCGGAGAGAGCCGAGGCCCGGTGAGTATCTAAACTCACTTACTGATGTCACGCAGTGCTACCCCAGTGGCTGCTGCTTGGCTGGTGGAAGGCTGCTGACTTTCAGTGGGGGACACTGCAAATGATCTTGCTGGTCGACCTTGAGGAGCTGGTGGCTGGGAGTGTGAAATCGAGTGACAGTGTTTCTCCTCCTTCTGGAGTTGTGGTGAGGGGAGGGTGGGAAAGCAAGAGGTGCATGCGAGAAGAAGGATAACGTATGAGGATACTAGCATCTTGTATCCTTTCAGCCCCGCCGCTGGCCAAGGGCTCAGCTGTGCCTCTGCCAAGAATGGCTAGCGCCGTCTCCTCCGAGGGGGATGAGGTGAAGCTAGGAATGGGAGATGTGCCTCGTGATTGGTAGATTGTTGATAGGTGAGTGGGGGGGGAGGGGGGAGTCGTACATTGAAAAGTGTGTGAGGCTAGTGATGTAGTTGGTAGGAGATGGATTTTGAAAGTGCATTCATTAACCTTGACCGCTGGTCTAAGGTCATGAAGCTTCTTTGGACACTGGAGCCAGGTCGTGGGGGCGACTCTGCTGGCAGTGACTGCCTCAGTGATGACCACATCATTCTTTCTGAAGGGCCTCCTGGCCCCTGTGGGTAGAGGACCTCTTTTGCAATGATGACCCCATGCACATAGCTGGAGTGCTGCGAGTGAGACCTTGGGTGCCCCTTCCCTGGCTTGCTAAGCCATTTGTGTTAGTGCTGAAGCACTTTTTCCATTTTTTAAGGTGCGGAAGGGAATTCAGCTTTAAGAGCTGAAGACTGGGAATTTTTTTCCAAGTGCTAATTTTTTTTTCCAGAAGGCAGTTGAGCTGTAAGGGCTGAAAACTGCATATTTTTACATCATTTTTTTATCATTTCAGAAGGCATTGCCCTTTTAAGAAAAAGACAATGCTTTGCAAAATCACAGCCTTGCTGTTCAAAGCTGCAATGCCGCTTGTGGACGCCACATTGGGGCCTGATGGCGGGACGAACGCCACCAGGAAAGCATTGCACGGTCAATTTAGCACTGGGCTAATGGACATTATTCCCCAGCGACAATTTTTCACTCCCGGCGCAAGCATTTTCGGCGGCTATTAACCCGCGGTGGCTGTGGCACTGGCAGCTTTCGTGTCGCACTTGAATTTTTAGGCCTAAGGTTTTACAAGTATATTAGGAGAAAGAGAGTGGCTACATGTAATGTCAGCCCCTTTAAAGACGGACGCAGGTGTTGTTGTAATTGAAAATCATGACATGGCAGACTTGCTTAATACATACTTTGTATCGGTCTTCACAGTAGAGGATGAGGATGAAATAGCAGAGATATGAGGAAACTAAAAATTACTCAAGGGGCGAAACTTACTAGATTTAATATAAGTTTTAAAAAAGGTAATGGAGAAAATAATGAGACTAAAGTTAGACAAATCTCCAGGTCCTGATGGCTTCCACCCCAGGGTATTAAAAGAAGCAGGTGATGAAATTGTAGATTCTCTAGTCATGATCTTCCAAAACACTCTTGATTTAGGAATTGTCCCTTTGGATCTAAAAATTGCCAACCTCACTCCATTATTTAAGAAGGGTAGTAGAGATAAACTAGGAAATTATCGGCCTATTAGTCTTACGTCTCCTGTGGGGAAGTTACTAGAATCTATTATTAGGAACAGAGTGACTGAGCACTTGGAAAAATATTAACTCATCAGGGAGCGCCAACATGGATTTGTAAAGGGTCAGTCATGTCTAAAGAACCTAGTTGAATTTTTTGAGGAGGTAACTAACGTGGTAGTAAGGGAGTGTCTATGGATGTTCCAGAAGGCATTCGATAAGGTTCCACATATGAGACTGTTAACAAAAATGAGAGTGCATGGAATTGGAGCCAACGTATTGACATGAATAGGGAATTGGTTTGTAGGTAGGAGATATGGGCTGAATTTTTACCTTGGAGTCGCAATGGCAGCGGGGGGACCGTGGATCACATCAGGAACCTGGAAGTTAGAGAGGCGCGTTTTGCAGTGGCTTTTTAACGAAGCCACTGCAATTGAATCAGACTTCCGGGTTTCCCGGCCAATTAACTGGAGCGTGTCTGATGATGTCACATACGACTACTTCAGCTGAGCATTTTAAAGGAGCAATGCACAGATGTCATTTGAAGGCTGGTGGAGGTGGAAGACAGGTTGTTGGAGTGGGAATAGTGAGTTGTTTCTGATGGAAAAAGTTGATAAAGCTCTAAAATGAACTATGCAGGCTTAAAGACATAAAGCTGCCCCACGATTTAGTAATGCCTCTTTGGAAATCTTACTCCAAGGAGTCGGGGCCTGCAGGGACATCCTGTTTCCTGCTGATGGGAGGAAGAGGCCAGCTGACCAGACAAAGAACGCATGGCTGGAGATCGCCGAGAAGTGAGCAGCGGGAGTGTGGTTGGCAGGACCTGGCGACAGCGTAGAAAACGCTTTAACGACCTCATGAGGTCAGGAAGAGTGAGTACAATGCCACATTGCCCTACATCCTGATGTGCGTGTCACTCCAACCCCCCTCACTCTGCCTTCCCAAGCCTACTTCTGCACATCACTCCTCACACCAACCTACTTTGCAGGTGCACCCATCCCTCACTGTCTATGTACTTAGTCACATCCCCATCTGACCATCCACCACTGAAACTCACCTTCATCTAAATGTAATGTTACGCCTCTCCCTCAGTCACTCAACAGATGTTGCCTATCCATCCCTTCCACTCATTCCATGACTCGCATTCAAAGGTCTCTTGTTTCCCCCTTGCAGGAGAAGAGAGCACAGAATACCCGGGAGAGGCAGCGAACCGGAGGTGGCGCTCCAGTGATAATACCGCTCACTTCAGCAGAAGAGATGCTGGAGCGGAGCCAAGTTGCGGAGCTGTTGGTGGTCAGTGATGGAAAGAGGGGGGTCTCCCAGCTTCCTGGTGACAGAAATAAAATATCACACAGCCACTCCTGTTGACTTGATGTCAGCAGCCAGTGAAATATGATAGTGCATAATGGTAACTTAAAACATTCTCATCATAACAGTTCTAATTCATGTCATTACTCTCCCACAGGCCCATCAATGTCCCCCCCCCCCCTCCACTCCATCCAGCTCGAGGAGGAAGATGACTCCTCAGAAAGGTCGCGGACTCTGAGGGTGCACCGTCACACAACCCATAAACACCAAGCACCAGCACAGATACACACGTCGGCGGGTCCAGAGAGAGAGAGAGTAGTGTTGTCACCTGGTGTGTGTCTCATCACGTGAGCAGGAGCAGATGGTGGAGACAGAGACAGCAGTGGGCAGTCCTCATTGGAAGGCGCAGGACACACCAAGCAGTGCTCTGCTGGACGAAGATGCTGAACCTCGAGGTCCGTTGACAAAGCAGATGAGCAACAGAAAATGCGGAGACTCTGGCAGGTTTTCCAGCCGCAATGTGCTCGCTTGTTGGGATAATGGGGGAGTCCATCTCCAGCATAACTGGCATAATGTTTCAGAATTGAGAGGTCGCACAACACCAGGTTATAGTCCAACAGTTTTATTTTAAATCACAAGCTTTCGGAGTTGAAACTCCTTCGTCGGGTGAAGTGAGGAGATACAGAATCGTCAAAGCATATATAGATAGAGAACAAAGCATGTGTAACTTACAATTGCAGACAACTGAATTCAATCATCCTGACTGTTTATCTGCCGAGGTGTGATAAAGTTAATCAGGTCAGGAAGGTACCACATCAAAGACATAGCAAGATACAACTGAGACAATGAGGTGGAATCGCATGGGGTCGAACGTGTCAAAAGCTGCCGTCTGTATGTAAAACGATTAACTTTAAAATTTTTACTTTTTTACTGGGAATCACATCTGTGAACAAGCCAACGACGACTCGAGTCCGGATCACGTCATGTATCGTGACATAAACCCAAGATCCCGATTGAGACCGTCTTCATGAGTGCGGAACTTGGCTATCAGTTTCTGCTCGATGATTTTGCGTTGTCGTGTTTTCCTAAGGTCGCCTTGGAGAACGCTTACCCGCAGATCCGAGGCTGAATGTCCTTGACTGCTGAAGTGTTCCCCGACAACCCTGCCATGGCAAACTCTGCAAGACATGCCAGATCATCAACACAGATACCATCATCACACGTGAGGACACTACCCACCAGGTACATGGTACATACTCATGTGACTCGGCCAACGTTGTCTACCTCATACGTTGCAGGAAAGAATGCACCGCGGCATGGTACATCGGCGAGACCATGCAGACACTGAGACAACGTATGAACGAGCACCGCGCAACAATCGCCAGGCAGGATTGTTACCTCCCAGTCGGGGAACACTTCAGCAGTCAAGGACATTCAGCCTCGGATCTGCGGGTAAGCGTTCTCCAAGGCGACCTTAGGAAAACACGACAACGCAAAATCATCGAGCAGAAACTGATAGCCAAGTTCCGCACTCATGAAGACGGTCTCAATCGGGATCTTGGGTTTATGTCACGATACATGACGTGATCCGGACTCGAGTCGTCGTTGGCTTGTTCACAGATGTGATTCCCAGTAAAAAAGTAAAAATTTTAAAGTTAATCGTTTTACATACAGACGGCAGCTTTTGACACGTTCGACCCCATGCGATTCCACCTCATTGTCTCAGTTGTATCTTGCTATGTCTTTGATGTGGTACCTTCCTGACCTGATTAACTTTATCACACCTCGGCAGATAAACAGTCAGGATGATTGAATTCAGTTGTCTGCAATTGTAAGTTACACATGCTTTGTTCTCTATCTATATATGCTTTGACGATTCTGTATCTCCTCACTTCACCCGACGAAGGAGTTTTAACTCCGAAAGCTTGTGATTTAAAATAAAACTGTTGGACTATAACCTGGTGTTGTGCGACCTCTCAATTTTGTCCACCCCAGTCCAACACCGGCATCTCCGCATCATAATGTTTCAGGACATGGCAATGATGTGTTCGTCCATGGAAAGGGTGGCCACCTGCATGGAGCATCAAACGTGGCGTTCAAATGAGTGCATGCTTGCTCTGAGCAACATCTTGCTGACTCTGACTGTAACCTTATCTAGGATGGATGGAAACCTCGACTTGGCTGTTCATCACCCCACTGATGTGCAGCAAAGTACTCTACAGCTCCTTGCTAGCAGGAAAGTGATGATGGTGAGAGGGGACATGGAAGTGGGGAATCTGCTCAAAGTGCTCCCATTTCTTCCCTGTTGCCCCCCACCCCCCCTCAGTCAGAGCCCCACATGCTGCCTCGTGTCCTGATGGCTGAGTTTGCTTCTGCATAGGAACAAGAGGAACAGTCTTTGGCGGGGCCCTCACGGGCTCCAAAACCCAGAGAATGTCTGCCAGAAGCATCTAAGCAGTCAGAGCAGGGAAGTGAGCAGCCTACCTCTACCTCTGCTGAAGCCACAGGGGTTGCACGGCATAGGAGTTTTAGGAAGAGGAAGATTAAACAATTCTAGATGCACACGGGTGTGTTACAAAATGTTAGATTGTTAAGTTTCTGTTTGCTTTTTGAGCCACATAAAATTATTTCTTTGCACCACTTCCCCATCTTTGCCTGCCGCCTGGCAAGTGGCCTTGTCAGTGGGAGTGAATGGTAAGACATTACTTAATCTTGAGCAATGGGCAAGTGTGACAGGAATGGTTTGGTCATTTTAGGACTGCTTTGTGGTGGGAGGTGCGGGAAGGTGCTTCATCATCTGGGTGCCATATGGGTGCACTGGTGCAACCGAAATCGTGCCATTATGAGACCATCCCGGACAGCAATGTGCGCTGCTGCTGGTGCCATGTCCACTTCAGGTTCCTCCTCCTCCTCCGAAGAGGCTCTGCACCTTGCTACTCTTGCCGCTCCAATTCTCGCTGCTGCACTTTGTTGTGCAGAGCGCAGCATACCACGATCATTCTGGAGACCCTGGCTGGTGCATATTGAAGGGCTCCTCCAGATCTGTCCAGGCATCTGAAGCGCATCTTCAGCATCCCAATTGCTTGCTCTATTACACATCTCATTGTCATTTGGCCTTTGATTGTAGCGCTCCTCGGCCTCATTGCTTGGCCTCCTCAAGGGTGTCATCAGCCATGTCTTCAGTTGATAGCCCTCGTCTCCAAGCGGCCAGCTGGTAAGTCTGGTTGGAGTTGTAAAGAGCGGAGGGAGGTTGGACTGGCAGCTCCCTGGGAATCTGGCACACACATGCATGATGATCATTTTGTGGTTGCAGACGAGCTGCACATTGATGAAGTGGAAGCCCTTATGGTTCACGAACACTCCTGGGTGCTCTGGGGGTGCCTTGATGGCCACGTGTGTAGTCGATGATGCCCTGCACCTGTGAGAAGCCAGCCAGAGCCGCAAAGCTGAGTGCCCGCTCAGTCTGACTGGCTTCATCAGTGGCAAAGTGTACATAAGTGCCTGCCTTGGGGTGGATGATGTCAGCCTTCTCATGGCCTACCCTGTTGCGTGATCTTAGATCAAAACTAATGTCGTCTTAAAGGACACTGAACTTGACACCGGAGGTTAAATCGACCTCCTGGTGAGAGTAGCAGATCAAGCAAATCGAAGGGTCCTCTTCAGGACCAAAGAAAACTACACGTAGGCCCAACCATCCAAATATGCCGACTTAACATCGAACCCATCTCTCGCTCAAAAGGCGAATATCTGGAAAGGGTAGTCAAGAAACACAGCGTTGATGTCCTGGTTTTTGAAGAAACACACATCGAACACATCCACCAGTTTGACACAAGAGGACGTATCATAGGTTTTGACCTAATTGCTTGCAATAAACATCCAAAATATGGCCTGGCATACTATGTCAAACAAGGCATCGACGGCTGCACCAAACTCAAGCATACCATATTGCCGGAGTTTTTACCACAGCAATATGCGTAGGAGAGCTAACAATCTCTAATGTCTACAAACCACCACTCGTGCAGTGGCCTGACCCACCGCTCCCTCCTAGTCAACATTCATCCATCCACCTCGGAGACTTTAATAGCCACCCACAATGTGGGGCTGTGCCAACTATAATGGAGAAACATTTGTACAGTGGACTTCAAGAGAATAAATTCCTCCTTTTTGATGCCAAAGGTCGAGGTACGTTTCATTCATCAAGGTGGCAGAGAGAATATAACCCAGACCTATGTTTCCTCTCTAAAGACAGTAAAGGAAACCCAATCATTGCCTCCAAAACCGTTCTTGATGACTTCCCCAACAGTCAACACAGGCCCTCAATCATCAACATTGGCATTGAAATTCCGGTCATTGCATCAACACCAGAACCACGATGGAACTTCAAAAAAGCAGACTGGGAAACCTTCCAAAAGTCAATTGACACCAACATCAGGTTGATTCCACCAATGCCTACAACAGATTTATAGGAATTATTAAAGCTGCCTAAAAATGCAGTATACCTGGGGCGGGGTGGTGGGGAGGAGCGGTTAGAAAGACATTTATTCCTTATTGGACAGAAGAAAGCGAGGCTCTCCACCAGGAGTATTCGCTGAACAAGAACCCGGCCCAGCCACAGCCACCACAATGCTTGAACTCAGCGAGACGTGAAAGGTGGAGGAGCCTTGTGGAGAAGACTAACTTAATTCACTCCAATAGGAAAGCTCAGTCAACCTGGCGGGGTAGACCCCGCCTATAAACACAGGACGACCATCAGAGCGGATGCCATTGCATCCCACTTGATACAAACATCAGAGGCTTTGGTGGACAAAGAATTTCAAAGCCAGGTGAAGTGGCAGCTTTCGACAAACTCAATGTCGGCACCAAGATCGTCAACTATGTCTGATCCATTCACCTTGGATGAACTAAGTGCAGCCCTGTCAACAACCAAATCTGGAAAAGCTGCTGGTCCAGATGGTGTTTACCCAGAATTCTTAAAAGCACTGGGACCCAAAATGAAGCGATGGTTGACCACCTTCTCCAAGGTACTGGCAACCTGTAAAATTCCATCTGTTTGGAGGGAGGCTAAAGTAATTGCCCTCCTGAAGCAGGGGAAGAATGCTTGTGAGGCCACCAGCTACCGCCCAATCTCCTTACTTTGCACTTGTTATAAAGTGCTGGAGAGGCGACTACTCCACAGACTAGCCCTCCTCATCGAACCAACCATTCCCTAAGGAGCAAGTGGGCTTCTGGAGCAGCCGTAACTGCTGCATCCAAGTGGTAGCTTTGACAAAACACATTGAAGCAGGCTACCAACTCAAGACCATCATAGCACTCGTAGACTTGTCAACGGCATATGACATGGTATGGAAGCATGGACTGCTTTTCAAGCTCTCCACCATTTTACCCTGCAGAACAACGATCCATCTTCTCAATTCCATGTTGAGAAACCGGCGGTCCCATGTGTAAACTGGCCTTCAGAAGAGCAGATATAGGATGTTGATAGGCAGACTCCCACAGGGTTCTGACCTGACACCCATGTTATTCAACGTTTACACCAGTGACCTGCCCGGAACAGAGTCCCGCAAGTTCGTATACGCTGATGACATTGACTTGGCCACGCACAACATGAATCTGTCCATCACTGAGGGGACCCTGACCAATGATTTACAAAGGATGAAGTCCTACTTCCGCCGATGGGGACTTTGGCCAAACCTGCAAAAAACCGTCACCTCGACATTCCACCTCAAACCCCATCAAGCAAACCAAGCTTTGAAAATCTCCTTTTGCGGCGCAGAGGTAAACCGTGCCCAAAAAACCCTACTATTTAGGAGTCACGTCGATTGCACCCTGTCATATAGACAGCATCTCTCGAACCTTGAGAAGAAACTAAAGAGTAGGGTCAACTTGATCCAGAAACTCGCGTGATCCACATGGGGAGCAGACACTCAAACCCTCCATACGGCAGCACTCGCCCTAGTGTACTCTACAGCGGAGTACTGCTCTCTGGCATGGCTATCAAGTCTGCATGTCAAATCCATTGATGTCCAGCTGAAATCTGCTATGAGAATTATCACCGGTATGCTTTTATCGACACCAATACCTTGGCTGCCCGTGCTTACAAACATCGCACCACCACACCTACGCCGCGAATATGCAGTCTCCAGTGAATACAACCACTATACCAGCAAAGACATGACGATCCAGGCTGATTTGAACAACCTACCACCAACCCATCTCAAATCTAGAAGGCCATTTTGGACCATCGCTGAAGCCCTTCAGCGATCACCCCTCAGCCTTGATGGCCGATGGCGAAAGGCTTGGAAGAACTGTGACATACTAAATGAATTCCTTATAGAGGACCCCACAGTACAATCTGAAGGATCAAACATTTCTCGCAAACAGTGGACAACCATCAACCGCCTCAGAACCGGTCATGGTAGATGCTGCAACCTTCTCCATAGATGAAAGATTGAAGCAATCGCATCATGCGACTGTGGAGCTCCTAATCAGAACCTGGAGCACATCATTGAACACTGCACTCAGAGGAAATTCGCAGGCAGCCTACAAGATATCACTGTTACACAGGAAGTTTTGGCCTGAATATCTGACATAGATATTGACAGTTGATTTGCTTTGCTACTACCATACGAAAGAAGAGTGCCTGCCTTGTCAAACATGGCATCGGTCACCTGGGTGATGCATTTCTAGGCGGCCAACTGTGAGATCCTGCAAATGTCTCCTTCAGATTCTTGGAAGAAGTCTGAGGCAAAAAAGTTTAGGGTGGTGGTGACTTTGACAGCCACTGGTAATGTGTGTCCACCAGGTCCACTTGGCAGCAGGTCTTCTTCCAACAGGCTACTAATGGCTGCCATGACCTGACGTGAAACCCTGAGCCTCCTGAGGCACTGGAGTTCAATTATGTTCTGGAAGCTGATCCTCTGCCTGTATACCCTGTGTTGAGGGGTATCGCCTCCTTCGAGGCTCATCCCTTCTCTCCTGTGGAGTGGATGGTTGGTGAGAAGGCGGCTGCTGCTGCTCCTGCTGCTGTTGCTCATCTTGATCCTCATCTTGGGTCCAAAGTGAAACAACATAAACGGCATCCATGCTGATCTGATTTATATAGAAGTAAAGTGGAGATCAGAGGCACAATCCTCCAATGTAGTGAGAGTGACTTCCAAAGTTGTAGAAATCACCTGCAAACTCTTAGCACAAGTGGTGTTAGCTAGAGCCTTTCCCTTAGGCAAGGAAGTAGGAGTGAGGTGTCAGTATTTGTGTGTTTTTTTAAAAATGTCATTTGTTCAGTTCCCACAATTGCCGTTGTGCTTTCGCTTTACTTTCACTGGTTCAGTAAGCCCGGGAATCCCGTGGACAGCCAGTAAAAGCTGCAACATCAGGTAAAAAAGGCAGTTACTAGACTCTTAACGATCTCTAAATTGCTTTAAATAGGTCAGCCGCCTCTCCCGAGGGGGGTCTCATGCTGACTAACATGCCTGAGTCAAAGGCGGAAGCCAGTGGGTTAAAGCCGACTTCCCGAAGTGCTGTGAATTTCAGCGCTTTTAACTGCCCACCTGCTCGCAAACCTGCACACTCTTCAAAGTAAAAATTCAGCCCAGAGAGTAGGGGTAATGGGTATGTACTCAAATTAGCAGGATGTGACTAGTGATGTCCCCCAGTGATCTGTACTGGGGCCTCAGCTTTTCACTATATTTATAAATGACTTGGATGAAGGAACAGAGAGCCGTATATCCAAGTTTGCTGACGACACCAGGTTAGGTGGCCAGATAAATAGTGTAGATGGGAGCAGAAAGTTGCAAAGGGATATTGCAGTAATGCCAACCCCACCGTCTCAAAAATCATGAGACAAACTCTTAAAAATCATGAGTTGCGATTTTTTTTCCGACCCCTTGCTGACCTTTGCCCCCATACAGGAAGCGCATTTGGACATCACTCTTCTTCCCTCTGTTAAAATGCTTTCTTGCCTCTCCTAATGATTGAAAGCCAGATCTTACAAACCCATCTGCAATAGGATCATTTTATTTTAAAAAGTCGATTCACATACAGCTCAAAATTCGCACAAACTTGTTTCTCATTTCCTCTCCTAAAACATCTCACTGCGATCTGACAGCAACAAAGTACCTTCTTACTCACCTGTTGCAGGTAAAACTCAGTGACTCACTCACCTGTAATAGATTTAATAAGATGAGGTACACTTGGTATCTACCGATCTCTCCCACCGATTTGAAAGCTTCATCCAGTCCCATAGTGGTGGCCGGCTGCACTAATCTGGCCTGCTTTAGTTTATGTAACATAGCCCCTGGAATTGTGGCACCAAAGGAGGTGAGGGACAGGATGTCCTCATCACCATGGGAACCACCTGATTTTTTTCTCAAACCAGTGGAGTTTAGGAGTTACCATTTGAACATAACTATTGCAGTCAATCACAGATCCCTTTTGGCTTTTTCTCAGGTATTTATGGAATGCTATTGTTTTCTATGCTGACTTATTTTCACTGTGAAAGTAGAAATATTTTTGCTTACTTTTAAACCATTAAGCACTGCTTCATGTAGCAAAATTTGCAGTTCCAAGACAGTGTCATCTTGTAGGCCATTTATATTATTACTGGTAAAATCTAGGCTTTTTTAAACAGTTTTTTTGCAAGCTAAAATCAAAATGGTGGACCTGATGCAAATGCCATCGATTGCAGCCCTTTACTTTTGAAGACAATCCTTTCCTGAGTATGCCGCATCATTTATACCGCATGTTTGCACCAGAGGTACAATGTCTCCATGCTGCATTTCAAAGTTCCTAACACGCCATCGGTTTAAAAGCCCTATATCACGAGGTTCCTCCTGGAGTGTTTAATGATGGCTGCATTGAAGCACCCTCCACTCTTGCAATGTATGCCACATGATCTAGAAATATCACAGTAACCGGAACAGCGACAGCATTGCCTGCTAGTTCTAGGATCTCAGCGGTCAGGTACTCGAGAATAGCGGCCAGGTAGACTGGGGCTCCAGGCTCGACACGGTCGGCATAGTGACCCTTGCGCAGTTGCCAGTGAATGCGGCCGAAGGAAACTGAGACTAGCTCTGGAGTCTTAGATTTGGCGAGTCCTTACCTTTCCCTCCAGTTTTACCGCGACCTGCATCATGTGGCGCTTCTCAGAGGGTGACACACGTCACCCATTGAGAACCCCTGACCCTGCAACACACGTGTCCCCAGCAGCCAATCAAAGCAAAAACTCATGACTTACCTGAGTAGAATTGCGAGTTGGGGAGGATTTTCATGAAAAATCACATTTCTTACAATTGAATCGTGAGACTTGCCGTTACTGATATTGGTAGATAAGTGAGTGGGCAAAATTGTGGAATATGGAGTTCAGTGTTGGGACGTGTGAGGTCATCCACTTTGAACCTCAAAGATAGATCAGAGTCTTTTCTAAATGGTGAGAAGCTAGGAACTGTGGAGGAGCAGAGGGGATCCAAGTACAGGAATCGCTAAAAGCTGTTGGACAGGTAAAAAAAATTTAAAAGGCTAATGAAATGTTGGCCTTTATCTCAAGAGGGCTGGAATACAAAGGGGTGAAAGTTATTTTACACTTATATAAAGCTCTGGTGAGACCCCATTTAGATTACTGCATTCTGTTATGGGCACCGCACGTCAGGAAGGAAATATTGGCCTTGGAGGGGTTCAGCATGGATTCACCAGAATGATACCAGGACTAAAAGGGTTAAATTATGAGTACAAGTTGCATAGACTAAGCTTGTATTCCCTTTAATAAAGAAAGAAAGACTTGCATTTATGTAATGCCTTTCATGACCACCGGATGTCTCAGAGCGCTTTACAGCCAATGAAGTACTATTTGGAGTGTAGTCACTGTTGTAGTATAGACGATTAAGGGGTGATCTAATTGATAGGGTATATAGAGAGAAACTATTTCCTCTGGTGGGGGAGTCCAGGACAAGAGAGCATCTTGTGTTGCAGTTTTAGCTAGCTCCAATTAAGCTAAAATGTTCCAGATCAATTCACTTCTGGGTGATGAATGTAAGTGCTGAGGAATGGAACACTTTTCTACAATATACATTATGAAGCTCGCTCTGCTCTTTTTGAAAATGTACCTCAGCCCCACCTTCAGAAGTGCTCCCCTACTTACACAAATCTGAATTTTTACTTGCCAGCCAGCCATCCTCATGGTGTCCCTGAGTAACATTGTCATGCTGTGTCCCATGTTCAATAGGGATTAGGTTAAAAGCCTGTCTGAAGGAATTCATGCAAGATTGTTACATCTGGTAGAGAAGACCGCTTATTTCCACCTTTGTAATATTGCCCAACACTGCCGCTGCCTCAGCTCATCTGCTGCTGAAACCCTCATTCATGCCTTTGTTACCTCTAGATTTGACTATTCCAACGCACTCCTTGCCGGCCTCCCATCTTCCACCCTCCATAAACTTGAGGTCATGCAAAACTCTGCTGCACGTGTCCTAACTCGCACCAAGTCCTGTTCTTCCATCATCCATGTGCTCGCTGACCTACATTGGTTCCCAGTTAAGCAACGCCTTGAATTTCAAATTCTCATCCTTGTTTTCAGATCCCTCTATGGCTTCGCCCCTCCCTTTCTCTGCAACCTCCTCCAGCCCTACAACCCTCCGAGATATCTGCGCTCCTCCAATTCTGGCCTCTTGCACATCCCCGATTTTAATCGCTGCACAGTTGGCGGCCTTGCCTTCAGCTGCCGAGGCCTTAAGTTCTGGAATTCCCTCCCTAAACCTCTCTACCTCTCTTTCCTCCTTCAAGGCATTCCTTAAAACCTACCTCTTTGACCAAGCATTTGTCATCTGCCCTAATATCCTTATGTGGATCGGTGTCAAATTTAGTGAAGTGCCTTGGGACATTTTACTACATTAAAGATGTTGAGATGATTTTCATCCCAATCATTACTCCAGACTGGCCTTGAATTCAGGCCAATTTTTCATGGCTCCCTCCTCTATTTGGTTGGTTTGTCAATTCTTATGCGCACAGCCTTCGCAGTTGCTATGATAGTGATGTATAGAGGAATCCGAGTTCACAACATTATGTCTTGCATGCCAAGGTGATGTATTCAGCTGATAATTGCACAGGTTGTCATTGAAACTAAGGCTGTTCTTGATTTGTATATAGACGATGAACAATAAAGCATTTATGGAGATAGAATTGAAAAGCACCGTCGAAAGCCATATGATCCTACAACAGAGCAGAAATGGAACAGTGTTTTTGCTTTGGTTGCCTGCAGTGTCTGGGGCTGGAGCGTTAGCAGCAGATATACATTTTTGCTTTCATAAATACTAAGTTTTGTAAAACTGCTATGCTGCACAATTTTGTTGATTTAACCAGATGGGATGCATCCTATGACGCTGAGGGAAGTGAAGGAAAAATCGCGGAGGTACTGGCCATAATCTTCCAGTCCTCCTTAGAAACGAGAGTGGTGCCAGAGGACTGGAGAATTGCAAATGTTACACCCTTGTTCAAAAAAGGGTGTAAAGATAAACCCAGCAACTACAGGCCAGTCAGTTTAACCTCGGTAGTGGGGAAGCTTTTAGAAACAATAATCAGTGACAAAATTAACAGTCACTTGGACAAGTGTGGAATAATTAAGGAAAGCCAGCACGGATTTGTTAAAGGCAAATTGTGTTTAACCAACTTGATCGAGTTTTTTGATGAGGTAACAGAGAGGGTTGATGAAGGCAATGTGGTTGACATGGTGTACATGGATTTCCAAAAGGCGTTCAACAAAGTGCCATATAATAGGCTTGCCAACAAAGTTGAAGCCGAAGGAATAAAAAGGGACAGTGGCAGCATGAATACAAAATTGGCTATGTGACAGGAAACAGAGTAGTGGTGAACGGTTGTTTTTCGGACTGGAGGAAGGTATACAGTAGTGTTCCCCAGGGGTCGGTTTAGGACCACTGCTTTTCTTGATATATATTAATGACTTGGATGTGGGTGTACAGGGCACAATTTAAAAATTTGCAGATGACACAAAACTTGGAAGTATAGTAAACAGTGAGGAGGATAGTGATAGACTTCAAGAGGACTTAGACAGACTGGTGGAATAAGCAGACACATGGCAGATGAAATTTAACGCAAAAAAGTGAAAAGTGATACATTTTGGTAGAAAGAATGAAGACTGGTTCGGCTCAATTGGAATATTGTGTCCAATTCTGGGCACTGCACTTTAGGAAGGATGTGAAGGCCTTAGAGAGGGTGCAGGAAAGATTTACGAGAATGATTCCAGGGATGAGGGACTTCAGTTATGTGGATAGACTGGAGAAGCTGGGGTTGGTTTCCTTGGAGCAGAGAAGATTGAAAGGAGATTTGATAGAGGTGTTCAAAATCATGAGGGGTCTGGACAGAGTAGATGGAGAGAAGCCGTTCCCATTGGCAGAAGGGTCGAAAACCAGAGGACACAGATTGAAGGTGATTGGCAGAAGAACCAAAGGCGACATAAGAAAAAACTTTTTTACTCAGCGAGTGGTAAGGATCTGGAATGCACTGCCTGAAAAGGTGGTGGAGACAGACTTAATTACGGCTTTCAAAAGGGAGTTGGATAAGTACCTGAAGGAAAAAAAATTGCAGGGCTACGGGGAAAGGGCAGGGGAGTGGGACTAGCTGAAGTGTTCTTGCAGAGAGCCGGCACGGGCTCGATGGGCCGAATGGCCATCTTCCGTGCTGTAACCGCTGACCCTATTTTGTGAGAGGTATAATAATTCTTCCATGCGGCAAACTAATGGAAACAGATACACAAGATAATTACAGATTAAGAAGGCCATTTAGTCCATCTTAGTTCATCCAGCCAGAAAAAGCCTAAAGTCCTCTCAGCATTGTAGCATCCAGTTGTCCTTAAATTTATTCTTCGTTTTTCACCTCCACTGATCCATCCAGGAGTTCAGTTCATGTATTGATCATTATGTGAAAACAAGCTTTCTGATATGCAGTGTGTAAGAATAGGGACATTATAGTGTAGATGCATTGCAATATAACAAAAGTTGTATTAGTGAAGCTATAATAGACTAGATCCAAATGTAAATAGAATTAGCTATGTGGAAAAGGAAAAGAAACTTAAACTTTACAGACTAGAAGAAAAGGATTTGAGGCATCTCATTGTAGAATAGTGTTAGTTGGCATAGATGAGATGAATCCAAATATTACTTCAAGCAAAGTTAGACATGTAGGACAGAGGATATAAATTTAAGTTAGTGAAAATAAAAATCAAGCGTGAAAGATTTGTTCACTCAAAAGATGATAAACATTTGGAGCAAGGTCAGACATTAGGGGAATTCAGAATGGAGGAGTTGGAGTTACAAATGACCATTTTCCTCCTTATTATGGAGTTCAGAAATACCTTTTGTTTACATCACTCTGTGCATAGTTATGCAGAAGTTGCCTTGCCTTTAGCAAGACCTTAACCAGCACAAAACTTTTTTTTCTGCTGACTGCTTAAAATCCATTTTAGCAGGTAAGCCAATATCGGGCAGCAGTTAAAATGAACCTTCTACAAGTGTCTGAAGTGAAGTCTGCTATCTTGTGGAGACTAATGCTTTGTTTTCTTCTCAGCTGTTAGGTGTAATCGTCCTAAAACGCCTAAAAATGGTCGAATAGTAGCAGGATTTGGACCTACATACAATTACAAGAATGCAATTAGCTACAAATGTGATGACGGTTTTGAAATAGTTGGCAGAAGTGTAATTGAATGTGGTGAAAATAGCATATTTATGCCACCACCACCTACTTGCAGAAATGGTGAGTAATCATTTCTTAAACTTGAGGATAGAATTAGAAGATGTTGATTGAGTTTTTCTCAAGTCTGTGAGAACTATATAAATGTTGCGTGGATTTCCCCCAGTTAACATGGGCATGTTGACTTTGTTCTTGTTTCTCTTCACTTCTACAAAGAGTTCTAAAAATCGAAATTTAGTTCTTTTAGTAACTTAATGAAAACAAAAATGTGATGTTTCAATGTTACTCTTTGGCTGATTTTTAAATTGAGGTTTATTATTTCTTTTATAGTTTCAAACACATATGTCACATACCCATTTCATACAGGAATGCATGGACAGAAGTTTGTCTTATTTAAAAGTAAGGAAAATGTTATTCCTGATGAAGCCAAACAATTTTGACTCCAAAACTACTATCAATAAATTGCAACAGAAGCAACACAAACCATTAACACTATTACTGTAAGCAACAGTATAAAGATCTGAGGCACCTGCACCTACATATGGTAATTTGTTATCAATGTTGAGCATTAACCTGGCACTTCCGCTGGTTAAAGGGTAGTTTGACATAGTCATAGTCTGTTGCAGTCTTAATAGGATAAGAGCAGCAGCAGATGATCAGATGGTATGGAGGTCAATCTGCCTATTTTCAAAGTAAGGGTGCTGATGTAACAACGATATCCGCAGTGCTATCAGTCAACTGTTCAGTGTGAAGGATCAGATGTTGAAATGTAAGAACAATTTCCCCTCTCAGTTGCATGCTGTACAGGACCACTGAATACCACATTACAACCTTATGATGGAAGGAAAAAATAAGTAACATAGTTTCTAATTTAGACATGCTAGAACATCAGTTCCAAATGCTGTTCCTTTGTGGGTATGGAGTCAACTCTCCAAGCAGCTCTACATTCATGACCGCAGATCTTGAAGAATAATTGGAGGCACGCCTAAGGAACACTTTTAACCGTGTTTGCGCATGTTTTTGGTCTGTCCTCAACCAGCTGATGGCTGACTGGAGCTGCTGTAGAACATCATAGAAGAAAACTGACGCCATATATTTTCACAAGTGGGACCACAAGACCACCTGAGCTTTCCCCTTCCTATGGCAATGGTTGAAGACATTGCTTTCCCTTATATGTCAATATTATGAAGCGTCACTGATCCTCTACACTAATGCACATTCTCAATAGCATGTGATTCTATCTAGTAGTTGTAGTATTACCACAGGATAATTTCAAGAGACATGTGCATTTAAAAAAAAATCAAGTACAGGAAACTCTTGTTTATCCAGCACCCAAATATCCGGAATTCTTGCTTAACCGGCAAAAATCATCCTCCGAAAACTCCTCTCAAATAACCGGCAATGTTGCCGAGTCGCAGTCCGAGTCTCCGCGAATGCCGAGTACTCCAAAAACTCCTCTCAAATAACCGGCAACGTTGCCGATCCCGAGTCCGCGAACGCCGATTTAGTCAGTAGGCGTAGTTTTCAAAAGTGCCACTACTCGGCCTCCTGGCGCTGTCGGAAGTCCGAAACACTGCAGTAGCAGGAGTTGATTCTCCCGCGCTGCCGGGAGTCTCACTTACTGTTAAGTAATTAAAGAGTTATGGATTACTCTCAACTGGCAGTACTGTACTTAATCAAGCATCTTCCACCATCCATTTAACACAACATTCTGCAGGTGAGTACCCAAATACTGTATACTGCACATTTCTTGATTTTTTTATTTTTCTTTGTTAAAAATAGCCTCGGTAGATATAACTCTCTGTTATCCGGAACTTTCGATCAACCGGCACCACGCCGGTCCCGTCGGTGCCGGATACCAAAGAGTTTCCTGTAATGTGCATCTGGTCCATTTGTTGATTGATTCTGGAATGTAATGAATAAAAATATTTGCTGGTTGGATTCAGAGATTCCATCTTTTTCAGATGGACTTAGGTTTATGTCATGCTATATTGAATGATTCTGAGTGTTGTGAAATTGGCACATGAGACTCTCTTTACTTAAACACTTGAGTGCTTCATACTGCAAAGTACTCTTTGACTGATCGACCCTCCTAAAGTGCTCTTTGACGACACCAAACATTTGCTCTAAAATTAATAATCGGTTTATGCACATGATTGTATTCGTGTACTGGTGTTTCTTACTTGTGTAATAGGGTCATGAGCTGTGGTTTCAGACTATACTTACTCCTCAAAATGCAGTGGACTGCTGCAGGTATATTTCAGCGTAAAATATTCACTCATGCTTTGTTGCAACAGTTCTGGAAGTGTTTCAGGACATGCCCCACCAAACAAGTCTTGAACTCTTGCATTCCTTTAGCTATGGATTCTGGTATTCGTAAGTCTACCAAACAAGTCATCTGCGAGAATACAAAAGTAGTGCTTAGCAATGTATGGCCTTACATAGTTTATCATCTGGGTGCCCCGCAGGCAGGTAAGGGGACCCCAGGTGCAGTGCTCTGGGAGCCTCGGCCTTTGCCCTTATCCAATAGGTACAAGATTCTTGCTGCCTGTGCGGATGAGGGCAAAGTCTGTAGGGTGAATGAGCAAACTGACCATAGTATGTGGTACAGGAGGCCATTCAATTGGGTGGAGTGAAAAAGAATGTGGTAGTGGTAGGGAACAGTATAGTCAGGGGGATGGATACTGTTCTCTGCAACTGCGACCAGCAGTCCCGAAGACTGAGTTTCCTGCCCGGTGCCAGGGTTAAGGACATCTCCTCACAGCTGGTGAAGAACTTGGAGTGGGAGGGGTAGGATCCAGTTGTTGTGGTCCACGTAGGAACCAACGACATAGTTTGAACTAGGAATGAGGCTCTGCTGAGACCGTTTGAGGAGCTTGTGTCGAAATTAAAATGCAAAACCTCACGGGTAATAATCTCTGAATTGTTACCTGAGCCACGTGCAAATTGGTATCGGGACAAACAGATTAGAAGGTTAAATGCGTGGCTAAAATAGTGGTGTGGGAGGCAGCGGTTTCGATTCATGGGGCACTGGCACCAGTGCTAGCAAAAGAGGGAGCTGATCCATTGGGATGGACTCCACTTAAACCTGGGCTGGGACCAGTGTCCTGGCAAATCGAATAACTAGGGCAGTAGATAGGGCTTTAAACTAATGGTGGGGGGTGGGAGGATTCAGGAAAGGGTAAATTCAAAAGCAGTAAGAGAAATGTCAAGGCTGTAGAGCAGAGTAGCGATTTGGGTAAAAAATAAGCAGAGTGGGCAGGAAGGGAGAGAGAGAGCCTACCAAAAGTAACAGGGCATTAGTGACTAAGGTGACATCAGGGAAAAATAGAAAAAAATTAAAGCTAAAGGCACTACATCTGAATGCGCGAAGCATTCACAACAAAACAGACAAATTAATAGCACAGATAGAAATAAATGGCTTTGATGTAATAGCCATTATGGAGATGTGGTTGCAGAGTGACCAAGGTTGGGAACTAAATATTCCTGGATACTTGACTTTTAGAAGAGATATGCAAAAATGGAAAAGGAGATGGGGTAGCCCTGATAATAAAAGATGGGATAAAGACAGCAGAGAGAAAGGATCTTAGCTCGGAAAATCAAGATGTAGAATCATTTTGGGTGGAGCTAAGAAACAACAAGGGGCAGAAAACACTGGTGGGAGTAGTTTTTCGACCCCCCAACAGTAGTTGTAGTGTCAGGCAGAGTATAAAACAGGAAATTAGAGGTGCATGTAACAAGGGTAATGCAGTAATCATGGGGGCTTAGCTTTATAGACTGGGCAAACCAAATTTGCAGTAATAGTGTGAAGGATGGGTTCATGGAATACATTCAAGATCATTTTCTAGATCCAGTAGGTCCAGGAACCAACTAGGGAACAGGGTTAATTAATAACCTAATAGTAACGGAGACTCTAGAGAAGAGTGATCATAATATGATAGAATTTTATGTTGAGTTTGAGAGTGATTTAGTTAAGTCTGAAACTAGGGTCTTCAATATGAACAAAGAAAACTACGTAGTCATGAGGGGCGAGTTGGCTAAAATAGATTGGAAAACTAGATTAAAAGATATGACGGTCGAAAAGCAATTACAAACATTTAAAGAAATTATATAATATGCAACAAATATATATTCCCTTAAGGAATAAAAACCCCATGGGAAAAGTGGTCCAGCCATGGCTAAAAAGAGAAGTTAAAGATAGTATTAGATTAAAGGAAAAGGCTTATAATGTTGACAAAAGAGTAGTAAGCCTGAGGATTGGGAGGTTTTTAGAATTCAGCAAAGGATGACCAAGAAATTGATAAAGTGAGAGAAAATAAAATATGAGAGTAAAACTAGCAAGAGATATAAAAACAGATTGTAAAAGCTTCTACAGGTATGTAAAAAGGAAGAGATTAGCGAAAGTAAACATGGGTCCCTTACAGTCAGAGACAGGAGAAATTATAATGGGGAATAAGGAAATGGCAGAGATAATAAACAAATACTTTGTATCTGTCTTCATGGAAGAAGACACAAAAACATTCCAGAAATAGTGGGAAACCAAGGGTCTAGTGAGAATGACAAAATTAAAGTAATTAGTATTAGTAAAGAAATAGTGGGCCGAAAATTGATCCCGGGACGCGAGAGTACGCACTGCATACTCTCACGTATTCCCACTCCAATTGCCGGTTTTCTGCATGCCCTGCGCATGCGCTGAAAACCGGCAATTGCTCTTCCGAAAAGGGGGCGGGGCCTGGGTGCATCGCGTGCGCGCTACAGGCTGCGCGCACGCTGTGCACTTCATGCTTTGGACGCGCAGGTAAGTAGGGAAGATTTTGGAAATGTAAAAAGGAGGAGTAAGACCCGCTTTTAAGAAGGTAAGTAGTGAATTAAGTATTTTTTTGAATTTTTTTTTACAGGTATATCTTTTTTATAGACTTTAAAGACAGGTAAGTTTATTTTTATAACTTTTTAAAAGATTTTAAATTTTTTCAAAAATTTAATTTTTTATTTAAAATGGTTAATTTAATTAACTATACTTATTTTATTAATGTGATGGTATTTTTTTTTAATTTAATTGAGGTTTAGCTGTTATTTTGGG
This sequence comes from Squalus acanthias, assembly GCA_030390025.1. Lineage (NCBI taxonomy): Eukaryota > Metazoa > Chordata > Chondrichthyes > Squaliformes > Squalidae > Squalus > Squalus acanthias. The sequence continues at coordinate 77,969 of JASTWF010000557.1, forward strand.
GGGGTGTAAGATTCATAAGTCTCACAGCCATGCTGTGAGACTTATGAATGGAAGATGGTGTGCTGCCATTGGCTCTAACTGAGTCACGTGATCCCACAGCTCGCACGAATTCACTACGCCGCTGGGATACGCAAGCCCAGCACAGCTGATGTCTGGAACATCAAGTTCGTGCGAGCTGGATCAGAAAAAGCATAAGCGAGGTGAGACATCGCGGGGAAGGCTTACCCCCGCGGGAACAGAGCGAGATCAATTTCTGGGCCATTATTTGAGAAATTAATTGGACTAAAAGCTGACAAATTCCCTGGACCTGATGGCCTACATCCTCGGGTTTTAAAAGAGGTGGCTACAGAGATAGTGGATGCATTGGTTTTGATCTTCCAAAATTCCCTACATGTTAGAAAGGTCCCCGCTGATTAGAAGGTAGCAAACATAACCCTACTATTCAAGAAAGGAGGGAGAGAGAAAACAGGGGACTATAGGCCAGTTAGCCTGACATCAATGGTAGGGCAATGCTAAAATCTATTATTAGTGACATGGTAAGAGGCCACTTCAAAACTTATATCATTGGGCAGAGTCAACACAGATTTATGAAAGGGAAATCGTGTTTGACAACTCTGTGACAGTTTTTTGAAGTTGTAACCAATGTTCCCTTTAATTTTTTGGGGGGTGCGCGGCCCATTCAAAATACTGCGCATGCGCGGTTTTTCCTATTTAAAAGCCGGCTCACCGGCTGCATGGAAGCTGCAGAGTGCCACGCAGCCTAAAGGGAATGTTGGTTGTAACTAGTAGGATAGATAAGGGGGACCCAGTGAATGTATTATATTTGGAATTTCAAAAAGCATTCAATAAGATGCCACACAAGAGGTTATTACACAAAATTAGGCCTCATGGGATTGGGAGTAATATAATAGCATGGATTGAGGATTGTTTAATGGACAGAAAACAGAGATAGGAATAAAGGGGTCATTTTTGGGTTGGCAGGCTCAGTGCTTGGGCCTCAGCTATTTACAATCTATATTAATGATTTAGATGAGAGGACTGAATGTAATGCATCGAAGTTTGCTGACTATACATAGCAAGGTGGGAAAGTACGTTGTGAGGAGGACACAAAGAGGCTGCAAGGGGATATAGACAAGTTAAGTGAATGGGCAAGAACGTAGCAGATGGAGGATAATGTGGAGAAATGTGAAGTTATCCACTTTGGTAGGAAAAATAGAAAAGCAGGATATTTTTTAAATGGTTAGAGACTGGGAAATGTTGCTATTCAGAAGGACCTGGGTATCCTTGTACACAAATCACAAAAAGTTAGCATGCAGGTACAGCAAGCAATTGGGAAAGCAAATGGTAGGAACATAGGAACAGGAGTAGGCCATTTAGCACCTCAAGCCTATTCCATCATTCAGCGAGATCATGGCTGATCTGCGACCTAATTCCATATACAGTACCCGCCTTTGCCCCATATCCCTTAATATCTTTGGTTAACAAAAATCTATCACTCTCAGACTTAAAATTAACATTTGATCTAGCATCAATTGTCGTTTGCGGAAGAGAGTTCCAAACTTCTACCACCCGTTGTGTGTAGAAGTGTTTCCTAATTTCACTCCTGAAAGGTCTGGCTCTAATTTTTAGACTATGCCCCCTAGTCCTAGAATCCCCAACCAGCGGAAATAGTTTCTCTCTATCTACCCTATCTGTTCCCTTTAATATGTTGAAAACTTCGATCAAATCATCCCTTAACCTTATAAGTTCTAGGGAATACTACCCTAATTTGTGTAATCTCTCCTCATAATTTAACCATTGGAGTCCGGGTATCATTCTGGTAAACCTATGCTGCTCTCCCTCCAATGCCAGTATATCCTTTCAAAGGTGTGGTGCCCAGAACTGCTCACAGTTCTCCAGGTGTGGTCCGACAACAGATGTTAGGCTAACTGGTGCATAAATTCCCTGGTTTCCCTTTCTCGCCATTCTTAAATATCGGAGTGACATGCGCAATTTTCCAATCTAAACGGACAGTTCCTGAATCGAGAGAACTTTGGAAGATTATGTGCTCACCTACTTCCTTTAAAACCCTTGGATGGAAACCATCTGGTCCTGGGGATTTGTCACTCTTTAGTGCCATTATTTTCTTAATTACTGCTATTTTGCTTACGTTAATTTTATTGAGTCCCTGTCCCTGATTCAATATTAGTTTCCTTAGAATTTCCGGCATGTTATCCTCTTCCTCTACTGTAAATACTGATGCAAAGTAATTATTCAACGTGTCCGCCATTTCCTTATTATCATTGACAATATCACCGATATCAGTTTTGAAGGGGCCAACATTGCTCCTGACCACCCTCTTTTACCTAATATAATTGTAAAAATTCTTTGTGTTGATTTTGATAACCCTTGCAAGTTTCTTTTCATACTCCCTTTTTGTAGATCTTACTATCTGTTTTGTCACCCTTTGCTGTTTTTTGTATCTTTCCCATTCACCAGGATCTGTGCTATTTTTTGCATTTTTATATGCTTTGGGGGAAAAATTCAGTCGCGCCCCATTTGGGGCGCAAATATCGTCCGGGCGCAAAAATTAGCGCCTGGCGCTAATTATCGCCACTGACTGGAAACTTCAGTTTTAACGCCCCGGGAGGTGAGTGGAGCGCTAAATCAGGCGCTGCACACCTGTCTTAAGGCGCAAAGGCCGAGGAGTGAGGCGCTAACTCAGAGCGCTGGCGAAGCTCATGTAATGTCAGTCAGCAATGGAACACACACACAATGGCACGGGCCAGTTCTTAAAGGGGATGGTTAATCTTGCTTTCCATCCACATCCTACTCATTGCAGCCTTGAATCTCGGCCTGGAGAGACTTGCACATCAAATGTGCTGGAAAGAACAATTGAGAGTACCAGGCAAAGAGCTCAGAGTGCAGCCCCCACAGTCTCTGCTAAATCAATACAAGGAATGGAAAATCAAAATGGACCTGCAAAGTGCTGCTCAGTACCCAAAACTCCTTCACACAACATTGAATCTCTCCAGAAGTCTTTCCCTCTCTCTCTCAGAATGCGTAGTTCAAAAATGGCACCAACAATAAAAGGCAGGAAGCGGTCACCTTTAAATAGCGCTTCCCCTTTCCCTTCATGACTGCAGAACGCTCCCCTCAACCTGTCGTTGCTCGCGTCAGGCGGTAAGGCAGGGGGCGCCACTCAATATCCGCTCCGGGGCGATACCGGGGCGTTGCACACTCGAGTGACGTCATGATCTGCCGGCGCAGGAGATCGTGGCGGTAGTGTTTAGCGCCGCCGCAAAATGTCTAGTTAATTTCGCGAGCGGCGCAAACTTCACCGCGCCTGGGCGCTAGATGCTTTGCGCCCCATTAGCGCCCTCTTAAGGCGCTAACGGGAGGCACAACCAACTGAATTTTTCCCCCTTTTTCTTTTAGTTTTATGCTGTCTCTTACCACTTTAGTCGTCCATAGTTTTTTTTGATATGTTAGCTTTTATTACTAAAGGATTGGAGTATAAGAGAAAAGAAGTCTTACTGCAATTATTTAGGGCCTTGGTGAGATCACACCTGGAGTACTGTATACAGTTTTAGTCTCCTTACCTAAGGAAGGATATACTTGCCTTCGAGGGAGTGCAACGAAGGTTCACTAGACTGATTCCTGGGATGGAGGGGTTGTTCTAATGAGGAGCAATTGAGTAGAATAGGCCTATATTCACTAGAGTTTCAAAGAATAAGAGGTGATCTCATTGAAATGTATAAAATTCTTAAGGGGCTTGACAGGGTAGATGCTGGGAGGATGTTATCCCTGGCTGGGGCGTCTAGAACTAGGGGTCACAGTCTCGGAATAAGGGGTTGGCCATTTAGGACTGAGATGAGGAGAAATTTCTTCACTCAAAGGGTTGTGAATCTTTAGAATTCTCTATCCCAGAGGGTTGTGGATGCTCAGTCGTTGAATATATTCAAGACAGAGATCGATAGATTTTAGGATACTGAAGGAATCGAGCAATGTGGGGATAGTGCGGGAAGGTGGAGTTGAGGTAGAAGATCAGCCACGATCTTATTGAATGGCGGAGCAGGCTCGAGGGGTCGAATGTCCTAGTCCTGCCCCTATTTTTTATGTTCTTATAAAAGATGTGGAGCTTCATATCTACATCTGGAACCATGTGTGAATAGACTTTTATGTATACATAATAGAAATAGGCTTTCACATTTCATCATCAAAAATATGTTATTATTGTGATCATTCAGAACTAGAGCCCTTGTGGTAAGTACAAAATTATTAAATCAATTTATTTGATTTGTAAATGTGTTTTCATTCATGTGTTCAAAATAATTGATTAAAGTAAAATAAAATCTCTGCTCTTTCATGATATATTTAATTGTGAGCTAAAATGCATCAATACACTTCTTCATTGTGTATTAGGTTTTCTATATGATAGGTGCACGGTGTAAGGTACTAAAGTGCCTGCATATGCCATTGACTAAAGTAAGGTCATGTTTAATTTGAGACTGTTTTTAGGTAGCTTTAATTACTAATGTCATCTTCTAAATAAATGAAAAATAAATCTCTAACTTAGAATGTTCCTGAAAACTGAATACCAACAGCTGAGTGTGTCCATAACTCAAACATTTTTCTCTAAGTGATCAGGTTCTGCATAGTGAAATGATTTACAATTCAGAATTCTATGACTTGGGTCATGCCAATATTGACCTGCTTAATAAGTTTATTGATGCAGTTGAGGTAAGCCATTGGCTGCGCTGTTTCTGCGGTTCCATTATGTTCACTGGTGTATTCAAATTGCTTTTGCCAGAAATGTTAGCGCAGTTCATAACAGGAAGATTGACGTGCGAAACAGCAAAATTTATGCCGTGCATTGCTGATCATGCCGTTGTACGAAATTCTGCACCATTGGCGTATTCTAGACTGTCCTTTCCTTTATACACACATGTTTTCAGAAACACTGTTTTATGGTAAGACGTTCCTTTGTTGAGTCAGTTGAGTAATTTATTTTTTCTCTCCCATGTACAGTAACTGATCCTACTCCTACTCCTACTCCTACAATTACGACTCTTAGTAAGTATATTCCTCAGACTTAATGGCCCACGCTAGGTTGCAGATTTAATCATTCAATGAACTTACTTGAGTAAAGAAAGCTGCTAACATCCCTGTAAGGTCTGTGACAAAAACATAAAATGCTGGAAAAACTCAGTCATTCAGACAGTAGAAAAAAGAAACAAGTTAACTTTTCAGGTATAACCCTTCATCAGAACCGGCGAACATTCATAGGTTAGCTTTTTCTATTCTCCACAGATGCTGCCTGACCTGCTGAATATTTCTAGCATTTTCTGTTTTATTTTAAATTTCCCGTATCTGCAGTATTTTGCTTTCTGTAAGTTCTGTGTTCGACACATATTTAATCTACAGTTGTGCAAAGTATAGATTGTGTTTATAATGGGTGCTTTTAAAGGAAGCTGTAGACACCTTACAACAGCAAAATACTGCGGATGCTGGAAAACTGAAATAACAACAGAAAGCGCTGGAAAAACTCAGCAGGCCAGGCAACATCCGTGGAGAGAGAAACAGAGTTAACGTTTCAGGTCGAAGACCCTTCGTCAGAACTGAGAAAAAAGCAGGAAATGAAACAGATGAAAAAGCAAGTTTGGAGGCTGGGGGAGGGAATGAAAGAACAAAAGGGGAGGTCTGTGAGAAGTAGAGACATTAAGAGATACTCAAGGTGAGACGAGATGGTAATAGGACAGTTTAAGAGACAAAAGATGGTTCAAGAAGTGTGAAATGCGCTGGCAGAATGAAAGACAGCTGCCATGTGGGAGAGAGAGGAAAAAAAGGGGAAAAGGCACAAACCAAAAGTGTGGATAAAATATATATATGGTAGGGGCCGAGGTTATGATCTAAAATTGTTGAACTCGATATTGAGTCCGGAAGGCTGTAAAGTGCCTAATCGGAAGATGAGGTGCTGTTCCTCGAGCTTATGCTGAGCTTCCGTGGAACAATGCACGAGGCCGAGGACGGTGAGGTCTGAGTGGGCGTGGAGCGGTGAATTAAAATGACAGGCGACCGGAAGCTCGGGGTCACCCTTACGGACTGAACGGAGGTGTTCCGCAAAGCGGTCACCCAATCTGCGTTTGCTCTCCCCAATGTAGAGGAGACCACATCGTGAGCAGCGAATACAGTATACTAGACAGTATACTTCCCCGTCTCCATCTCTGGGGATAGGTTATTGACCAACATTCACTACAAGCCCACTGACTCCCACAGCTACCTGGACTACACTTCCTCCCACCCCGCCTCCTGTAAGGACTCTATTCCCTTCTTCCAGTTTCTCCGTCTCTGCCGCATCTGCTCCGATGATGCCACCTTCCATACCAGTGCTTCCGACATGTCTTTCTTTTCCCTCAACCGAGGATTCCCCTCGACCGTGGTTGACACGGCCCTCGACCGTGTCTGTTCTATCTCCTGCACTTCTGCCCTCACCCCTGCACCTCCCTCCCGGAACCACGATAGAGTTCCCCTTGTCCTCACCTTTCACCCCACCAGCCTCCACATTCAACGGATCATCCTCCGCCATTTCCACCACCTCCAACGTGATCCCACCACCAAACGTATCTTCCCCTCACCTCCCCTTTCAGCATTCCGTAGGGACTGCTCCCTCCGAGACACCCTAGACCACTCCTCTATCACCCCCAGCACCCCTTCCCCCTCGCCCGGCACCTTCCCGTGCAAGCGCAGGAGATGCAACACCTGCCCTTATACCTCCCCCCTTCCCACTCTCCAGGGCCCCAAACACCCCTTCCAGGTGAAACAGCGATTTACTTGTACTTCATGCAATTTAGTATACTGTATTCGCTGCTCACGATGTGGTCTCCTCTACATTGGGGAGAGCAAACGCAGATTGGGTGACCGCTTTGCGGAACACCTCCGTTCAGTCCGTAAGGGTGACCCCGAGCTTCCGGTCGTCTGTCATTTTAATTCACCGCTCCACTCCCACTCAGACCTCACCGTCCTCGGCCTCGTGCATTGTTCCACGGAAGCTCAGCATAAGCTCGAGGAACAGCACCTCATCTTCCGATTAGGCACTTTACAGCCTTCCGGACTCAATATCGAGTTCAACAATTTTAGATCATAACCTCGGCCCCTACCATATATATATTTTATCCACACTTTTGGTTTGTGCCTTTTCCCCTTTTTTTCCTCTCTCTCCCACATGGCAGCTGTCTTTCATTCTGCCAGCGCATTTCACACTTCTTGAACCATCTTTTGTCTCTTAAACTGTCCTATTACCATCTCGTCTCACCTTGAGTATCTCTTAATGTCTCTACTTCTCACAGACCTCCCCTTTTGTTCTTTCATTCCCTCCCCCAGCCTCCAAACTTGCTTTTTCATCTGTTTCATTTCCTGCTTTTTTCTCAGTTCTGACGAAGGGTCTTCGACCTGAAACGTTAACTCTGTTTCTCTCTCCACGGATGTTGCCTGGCCTGCTGAGTTTTTCCAGCGCTTTCTGTTATTTCTGTGGACACCTTAGTTCACTCTTCTAATGAAAGTTCCCATCTAAAATATTTTCCAGTTTTTCTCTTTCAGGTGCTGATTTACCTGTTGTGTATTTCTTGCATTTTCTGTTTTTGGGTTTCCAGTATTTGTAGTTTTTCATTTTATCTTTTGTATAGTTTAGTTGTTTAATAGTCTACCTTTTTAAGTTCATAAGGTAGTTACAGATGAGGGAGGCCATTTGACCCATTTTAGACCATGTTTGGGGATGAAGAAAATCGTATTGCCCCCCCATGATATCTAATTGTCTCTTGAAGAAGTCTGAGGTTTTTTCCTCCACTGTCCCACCCAGAAGGTAATTACAAGTGTTGATGACGCTTTTCATAAAAAAGCAGTTCCTGACATCTGTCCTAACATTCCTTTCACCAATTTGAACCCATTTCTGCTTTTTTCATATTCATGCATATCTTGAAATACTTCTCCAGATTAAATTTTTTTATGTTTTTTAATATCTCATATACTTCCCTGAGACACCACTTTTCAAGGTTACAGAGTTCTGGTTTCTCCCATCTTTCCTAGTAACTCAATTCTTTGACGTGAGGGTTCAGCCTTTTAGTTTTTCTGTGCACTGCCTCCATGGCTTAAATATTTTCCTTACACCCGGTGACCAAAACTGAACACAGTTATCAAACTGTGGTCTGACCAAGGCACTGTACAGTTCAACTTATACTTAATTAACCTTGCAATGCAATTGAGCATTCTGCTTGCTTTGTTTTATTAACTACAGCGTGGTAATTTAATGTTAAATACTAAATCCAATACCTCCCCAGGGGTGCAAAATTTGGAGCCGTAGCGCCATTTTTTGGGTGCAACAAGTGCCCTCAGAGGGCCAAAATCACGCACACACACTTTACATGCGAGTTGAGCCGGACACCATATTGGTGAGGGCATCAGCACGCGCGCAGTAACCGACCGCCGGACATATGCACAATAGCCAGATCATGATGTCTACACCCTGATTTGACGCCAACGCTGACATTTTGGAGCTCAAAGCTCCAGCTAACGCCCTCTCTTAAGCTCGCACAGCTGAACATGCGTTCAACAGCAGGAAAGATCCCCCCACCAGCGCTATTTAAAGGGATCATCAACTACTTTCAGGTTAGTTGTTGATTAATTTCTACTGGCTGTTGCTGCAATTGTTCAAGTTTATGGTGCTTTCTAGAGTTTTTTAAAGTTGCTAAAATCTACAGGCAGTGGTGTGGCAGGTGCTGAAGGACTTTGTTGAGACTTCAAGGCTTCTGCACAAACCACTTGCTCCCAGACATGGGTGCAGTAGTAGGCATTCTCCTTGGAATACAACATGACTGGGAGAAAGAGCAGAGGCCACACGTAGCAGGGCAAGCTGCTAGAAGTGGGAGGAGGAGGGGGGGTGGGGAAGAAGGGCTCTTAGCAGGAGGCCATATCTGCCCAGGGTGTTCAGGGAGCAATTCTCCTACCTGAACCTCAGCGAGAAACAATGTGTCAGACGTCTGCGCTTCACGAAGGATGTTCTCACTGAAATATGTCACCAGCTGCAGCCATAAAACGCAACCTTTGAGCAGGGCGAGGTCCACATTCCCAGTGGCTGTGAAGATGACTGTGGCCATGAACTTTTATGCGTCAAGCTCCTTCCAGGCTGGAGATATTTGCAACATCTCGCCGTTTGCCATCCACTGTTGCGTAAGGGAGGTCACTGAGGCTCTGTATTCCTATGTGGTTGATAGTGAGGAAGAAAGCTGTAGACTGCAGGACAATATCAATGGACTGGTCAGGTGGGCATAAAAGTGTCAAATGGAATTCTATCCGGAGATGTGCGAGGTAATGCATTTGGGGAGGGCTAACAAGGCAAGGGAATACACAATAAATGGTAGGATACTGATAAGTGTAGAGGAACAGAGGGACCTTGGAGTGCAAGTCCATAAATCCCTGAAGGTAGCATGACCGGTAGATAAGGTGGTTAAGAAGGCATACGGGATACTTTCCTTTATTAGCCAAGGCATAGAATATAGAGATGGGAGGTTATGCTTGAACTGTATAAAACACTAGTTAGGCCACAGCTAGCGTACGGCATACAGTTCTGGTCACCACATTACAGGAAAGATGTGTTGCACTAGAGCGGGTACAGAGGAGATTTACAAGGATGTTGCCAGGACTGGAGAATTTAGCTATGAGAAAAGATTGGATAGGCTGGAGTTGTTTTCTTTGGAACAGAGGATGCGTGGATAGGAAGGACCTTTTTCCCCCAGCAGAGAGGTCAATAACCAGGGGGCATAGATTTAGTAATTGGTAGAAGGATTAAAGGGGAGTTGAGGAGAATTTTTTTCACCGAGAGGGTGGTGGGGTTCTGGAACTCTCTGCCTGAAAGGGTGGTAGAGGCAGAAACCCTCATTGCATTTAACAAGTACTTGGATATGCACTTGAAGTGCTGTAACCTATAAGGCTACGGACCAAGAGCTGGAAAGTGGGATTAGGCTGGATAGCTCTTTTTCGGTCAGCACAGACATGATGGGCCAAATGGCCTCCTTCTGTGCAGTAAATTTCTATGATTCTATTCTGTGATTCTATTCCAAGAGAGCTGATTACATTTCATTCTTTCTTGCCAGAGAGCAGCAGGCGGAGCGAGCATGCAGCTTTGTAAGGATTGCAGGGTTCCCCGTGGTGCAAGGTGCCGTTGACTGCACGTACGTCGCCTTGCGGGGGCCGCATGTCAACTCTGAGATGTACCGGAACCGAAAGTGGTTCCACTCCCTCCAGCTGGTGTGTGACCATACGGAGCGAATCATCCTGGTCAATATCGGGTATCCTGGCAGCAGTCATGATGCCTTCATTCTGCGGCAGTCTGCTGTGCCATCTGCATTTGAGCCACCATGACAAACTAGAGGGTAGCTACTGAGCGACAAGGGCTATCTATTGACGACATGGCTCATGACTCCGGTGTGCAACCCACGCAAACATGGGTAGCATGCATACAACGAAAGCCATGCTGCCACACAAAATGTGATAGAGCACACCATTTGTGTGCTGAAACAATGATTCCGCTGCCTGGACAGCTCTGGAGGAGCCCTGCAGTACTCGGCAGAGTGCATGTCAAGATTCGTGGTGGTCTGCTGCAAGCTGCATAACCTCGCCATCATGAGGGCACAGCCCATGCCACCAGCTATGTGTCGAGCAGCTGAGCAGGAAGAGGAAGGGAGGAGGCAACCTAGGCAGCCCCTTTTTGGCCAGGCTGTCCATGAACAACTACGATACCACTAAACGCAACCCCAATTCCCCATTCACCAACAGTCCCACCTTACCTTCCATCTGTTACTGACCATCACAGAGTCCACTTGGCCACAATGCAAAAATAAAAGCCAACACAAAATAAACATATCAAACTATCCCATATTGCATACAAATGTCAACCAATCACTCTTGTGCACTCCCTTAGTGCCTGTCTTCCGTGTGCCTTTCCTTGCCCTAGTGCCCCTATGCAGTGCTACCCCAGTGGCTGCAGCATAGCTGTTGGAAGGCTGCTGACTTTCAATGAGGGAGACTGCAGATGGCCTTGGAGGACGACCTCAAGCAGCTCTGGGCCTAGAAGGCCCGGCTTCAGACTGCACCATCTTGGCATGGGCAGCAGCAGCCTTGCTGGCTGGCTGACAGGCAACAGCAAGGGCACTGGCAGAATGGCAGTAGTAGGAGCACGAATGCTGTCATCCTGAGAGAGGACAGCAGGTTTGTGCTCCTCGGACCCACTGCCATTCCTCCGGGACGGCGCCTCAGCAATCCTAGTAATCTGTTGGAGGACAGATTGCTGGACTGCTGTGGCACCCTGCAAACCCCTTTGAACACTGGTATCTGCAGCCATGATGGCAGCAGTCTGAGCATGCATGAGAGTAGCCTGAGCTTGCACGGCAGCAAGTTGACCTTGTATGACAGACGTCTGAGCTTCCACTGCAGCACCCAGACATTGGGTGGCTTCTGCTTGTGCTGCAATGGAAGCTGAGACATCAGTCTTCAGACACTGCATCATGGTTGGGTCCATAAGTGTGCTAATGGAGTTGGCCACCACTTACATACTGGAAATCCTGGGCTCCGAGCTCTGCACAAAGCCCTGTGCTAAATTAGTGCCGGACTCCTCCATGCTCCTTGACATTGCACACATGCTTTCTGGCAGGCCTGCCAATGCACCAAGGATTTCATTGTGCATACCCATCAGCCTTCTTTTGTAGCACGTCCCATCGAAGTGCTTGTCTGAGTCCTCTGCAGCAGAACCCGTGTGCGACCTTGCCCTCCGGTGAGCTGGCATCTGCGCCACCCTTGACCCCTGCCCTAGCTGTAGGCCACTCGTGCCCGGTGTGTCTCCATGTGCAGATCCCCCCTCTAAGCTATCCTCTAAATTACGCACAGTATCTGAGCTGGTGGCTGCGAGTATGAAATCGAGTGACAGTATTTCTTCTTCATCACTGTCTTACTCTTCCACCACTGCCTGATTCAATCGTGGCTTTCAAAAGGGAGTTGGAAAGTACCTGAAGGAAAAAAATTTGCAGGGCTACGGGGAAAGGGCAGGGGAGTGGGACTAGCTGAAGTGCTCGTGCAGAAAGCCAGTAGAGGACACTAAGAATATCCCAACACTGGACAAACAGGGGGCTATAGGGGGAGAGGAGCTAAACATGATCAAAATCACTAAGGAAGTGGTACTCGGTAAAATAATGGGACTCAAGGCGGATAAATCACCTGGACCTGATGGCTTACATCCTAGAGTCTTGAAGGAAGTGGCGGTAGGGATTGTAGATGCATTGGTAATAATTTTTCAAAACTCCTGGATTCCGCTAAGGTCCCGGCAGACTGGAAAACTGCTAATGTAACACCCTTATTTAAAAAGGGCAGTAGACAGAAGGCTGGTAACTATAGACCGGTTAGCCTAACATCTGTGGTAGGTAAAATTTTGTAGTCCATTATTAAGGAAACAGTAACAGGACATTTGGATAATCATAATTTAATAGGACAAAGTCAGCATGGTTTTACGAAGGGGAAGTCATGTTTGACAAATTTGCTGGAGTTCTTTGAGGAAGTAACATATAGAGTGGATAAAGGGGAACCAGTGGACGTAGTGTATTTAGACTTCCAAAAGGCATTTGACAAGGTGCCACACAAAAGATTATTGCTTAAGGTAAAAAATCACAGGATTGGGGGTAATATTCTGGCATGGATAGAGGATTGGCTATCTAACAGAAAGCAAAGAGTTGGGATAAATGGTTCATTCTCAGACTGGCAATCAGTAACTAGTGGTGTTCCACAGGGGTCAGTGCTGGGTCCCCAACTCTTTACAATCTATATTAACGATTTGGAGGAAGGGACCAAGTGTAACATATCAAAATTTGCAGATGATACAAAGATGGGAGGGAAAGTAGTGAGTGAGGAGGACATAAAAAATCTGCAAGGGGACATAGACAGGCTAAGTAAGTGGGCAGAGATTTGGCAGATGGAATACAACACTGGAAAGTGTGAGGTGATGCACTTTGGCAGGAAAAATCCTAGAGCAATTTATTATCTTAATGGCAAGAAACTGGAGAGTACTGAAGTGCAAAGGGATCTGGGGGTCCTGGTGCACGAAACTCAAAAGGTTAGTATGCAGGTGCAGCAAGTGATTAAGAAGGCAAATGGAATGTTGGCTTTCATTGCTAGGGGGATAGAATATAAAAATAGGGAGGTATTGCTTCAGTTGTACAAGGTATTGGTGAGACCGCACCTGGAATACTGCATACAGTTTTGGTGTCCTTACTTAAGGAAAGACATCCTTGCTCTCGAGGCAGTGCAAAAAAGGTTCACTCGGTTAATCCCGGGGATGAGGGGGTGGTCATATGAGGAGAGGTTGGGTAGATTGGGACTCTACTCATTGGAGTTCAGAAGAATGAGAGGCGATCTTATTGAAACATATAAGATTGTGAAGGGGTTGGATCGGGTGGATGCGGGGAGGATGTTCCCGACGACGGGTGAGACTAAAACTAGGGGACATAGTCTTAGAATAAGGGGCTGCTCTTTCAAAACTGAGATGAGGAGGAACTACTTCACTCAGAGGGTGGTAGGTCCATGGAATATGCTGCCACAAAAAGCTGTAGAAGCTACATCATTAAATAAATTTAAAACAGAAATAGACAGTTTCCTAGAAGTAAAGGGCATTAAGGGTTACGGGGAGTGGGCAGGAATTTGGACATGAGTCTAGGTTCGGATCGGTCATGGCCCTGTGGGTAGTGGAGCGGGCCCAGGGACCGTGTAGCCTGATTCTGCTCCTATTTCGTGTGTGCAATTCTGTTAGATGCAGGAGATGGTTCTGTGATAGATAGTAGATTGGCGGTTAGGATCAGATCAGCCATGATCTTATTGAATGGCGGAGCAGGCTCGAGGGGCCGATTGGCCTACTCCTGCTCCTATTTCTTATGTTCTTATGTTCTTATGGTTCGAATCACCCCTCCTACTTAGTTCTATACGACAGGAATTACGGTGAACAGGATTGGGACACAGACAAGCTTTTCGGACTCAACCGTATGGTGTTTAATAAGGTTAACACACACACCCGCCTCCAGTACATAAAATGCCTGGTTGCGTAAAACCAACAGTACAACAATACAACTTGGCCCATCGAACAGACCCCTGTCTCATGTTAAGACGCCTAAAATCACACTGTGTTGCTATACAGAGTATAACATGGACTTGTCCCACAAACCCTGGAACATACACTATATAATACACACAGAACCTCCCCACTAAACCCCTCTGGCTTGGTTGGGACACACAACACCCCCTCACACAGTACCGGTGGTCTTAAGGATGTGTGGGCTTGGACAATGCTCACCCTGATTGTCCGTTTTCTTGCTCGCTGCTTCCCTGTGTAGAACGTGTCTCCTGTTTCCGTATCGCCGATGCAGTATCCAAGTCCCAGTTTCGAGGTTTGTTCCTACAGTTGAAGAGCAAGGCAAGGCTCTTGTCGCTCGTGGTGGTTTAGAGCAAGCGAGAGAGAGAGCGAATGGCCAAAGCTGCTTTCTCTATATCCTCTCAGGTCTGTGTAGTTGCAGTGATGTCTTTTTAATCACCCTTCTTTGTCGTCTTTGTCTGGTTTCCCGCCTTTTGGGGCTATCCCTTCTAGGTGCTGGTGATAATGGCAGATGATGGGCCGCACTTCTCACTTGATCCTGGGTTAAGTGGCTTCCCATTAATTTACAATGGCCCTCTTTTGTCCGTTTCCGCCTTTCGGGGCTATCTCATCTCGGTGCTTGTGACCGTATGAGTCATCTCCCCGGACCCATTGTCTTCCCAGAGAATTCTGTCTGCCCAGACATTCTCCCATAATTAGTTTGTAGGCCTGGCTGGAATCTCCTGTCCACGAACACCTGGGCCCCTCCCATCTTCTCCAAACAGGCAGTTGGTCAAATCAGCAGTAACAGTCATTCAAAATGTCCGATACAAAAAAAACCTCTTTGGGCCTGCATTGATTCTTACAACCGCCATGGCTATCTGGTCCCATTGCCTTCTGAGAGTTTTTCTGGAGGGTCTCCTGGCCCCCTGTGGATAGAGAACAGCTCACCTCCTCTCCACCTCCTCCACCAAGGCCTCCAGCGCAGCATTGGAAAATCTTGGAACCCGCTCTCTGCCATGTTGTGCCATTCTTTTTCCACTTCACAATGTGTTGCACAATGACTTCCACCGCCTGCTCCAGCCACAATGCACCTCCCCTTTAAGAGGTGCAGGCTAGCTTTAAGTGGTGCTAGCCTCTCACAATTTTGGACCTCTGCTGAGACGTGCAGCCACTCAGTAGCGTGGCTAGTGCTGGCTGCACGTAGCAATCATGTAAATTAGCAGACAGCACAAAGTTGGCGTACTGCCTGCATTGGAATCAACGGGGGCAGATTAATCATGCATCGTGAGCACCTCGTCCATTTTCGAGGGCTACCAAATTTAGCACCTGAGATCTCTTCCCACTTCATTGTTATCCAGTTCCCTCTGCTCCTCTCATCAAACTTCTAAGCTGCTTCTGAAAGTTTCCTGTCAGCCCTCCATAATTGGCTTTGAGAAATTGTATACTCGGCTATTGGTCCTAGGCAATGCTGAATCCCAGATCATATCAAATTTAGGCATGTTGTGGTTATTACCACCTAGAGTTGCCATAATTTTAATTTTATTATGCTGTTGGGGCACTAACCATTAGCAATTTAACCTGAGAACTGCCTCTTGTGGTTTCCCTGAGTCACGAAGGAATCATGCATTACATTTGCCAAATCTGACTATTGCACCTGGGCATTCTCAATTTTTGTGTTTTTCACACACCCTCCTTACTTCATAATGTATGTTGTCCTCTCTCTTATGCTGAGCTGGCAGCCTATAGAGAGCCCTGAGTCTTATTTACGCTCTCTTTACATTAGAAACTTTGAGCCAGCGTATTTTCTAAATTACAACAGTGACTATACTTCAAAAAGTACTCCATTGGTTATAAAGCCCTTTGGGATGTCCTTAGGTCATGAAAGGTGCTATATAAATGCAAGTCTTTCCTTTTTTCTTTTTCTGGGTGGCTGTCACAGTACACAAGTTCCACTTTCTTTGCCTCCCAATTATTTGCTTAGATCTATAGTCCCTTATTTGTTACCTACTCTATCGTTCGTGAGCATTTTGTATCATACTATGTTGTAATCATCTCCATCTATTGGCATAAACTCTGCTTTACTTGCACCATAGTTCTATATTGCTCAGACCATCTCTAGTTCAGGCAGTTTGTTACCAATGTTTCTAGAACAAGGACCTTAAAGATTTTCCTCATCTTATGCGTCCTCAGTGCCTGACTGGTGCTGATTCATACTAATTTTTTTTTTTAATTCGTTCCTGGGATGTGTGCATTGCTGGCAAGGCCAGCATTTGTAGCCCATCCCTAATTGCCCTTGAAAAGCTGCCTTCTTGAACCACTGCAGTCCATGCGGTGAAAGTACTCCCATAGTGCGGTTAGGGAGGGAGGCAATATAAATTAAATGGTACAATTTTAAAGGGGGTGCAAGAACAGAGGGACCTGGGTGTTTACGTACACAAAGCTTTTAAGGTGGCAGGACAAGATGATACGACTGTTTAAAAAAGCATACGGGATCTTTAGCTTTATAAATAGAGTCATAAAAGCAAGGAAGTTATGCGAAATCTTTTATAAATCACTGGTTAGGCTTCAGCTGGAGTATTGTGTCCAGTTCTGGGCATCACTGTAGGAAGGATGTCAAGGCCTTGGACAGGGTACAGAGAAGATTTACAAGAATGGTACTAAGGATGAGAGACTTCAGTTATGTGGAGAGATCAGAGAAACTGAGATTATTTTCTTTAGAGTAGAGAAAGTTAAGGGGAGATTTGACAGAGGTGTTCAAAATTTTGAGGGCATTTTGATAGAGTACATAGTATATATTTTTGTTAAAGCAGAATTTGTACAAGAATGAAAGTTGTATTTACAACAGTTGTGAGCTGGTGACTACTCGGTATTAATTTGTTGTAACATTGCTTTAAGAGTACAGCATTTAACATTGCTTCAAAAGGAGTCAGTGTTCTATGCTTTTATTTTTTCAGGATTGAGAAGAGTGAGAGCAAGAGAGAATATTGAGCTCATCTCACTAATCTCTTATGTCTATTTTTAGTCATTGTGCACATTTTATATCAGGGATGTATCAACATTTCAAAGCTGGGGGGCAATATACACGTCAATACCAGTGATTGGGCTGCACATATGCAATCATATGAGCCCTGTATGGCTGGCTATCCTTCTCCCCCTCCTTTAAACCACCATGCAACTATTCCCTTGCACCTTGGTTCTTTTGCTCTCCTTCGATGCATAGGCCATTCTCCGCTTTTCTGATGCTTGCACATGCTCACTCCTCCCTTCCCCTCTCTCTTCCAAACATCCCTTATCCCTCGCTCTTCCCAAGCTCCCTTTCCCCCTCCCTCATGCTCTCGCCCTCCCCGTATCTCTCTCTCTCGCCCTCCCCGTCTCTCTCTCGCCATCCCCGTCTCTCTCTCTCTCGCCCTCCCCATGTCTCTCTCTCTCTCGCCCTCCCCGTCTCTCTCTCTCTCGCCCTCCCCGTCTCTCTCTCTCTCGCCCTCCCCATCTCTCTCTCTCTCGCTCTCCCCATCTCGCTCTCTCTCGCCCTCCCTGTCTCTCTCTCTCTCGCCCTCCCCGTGTCTCTCTCTCTCTCGCCCTCCCCGTGTCTCTCTCTCTCTCGCCCTCCCCGTGTCTCTCTCTCTCTCGCCCTCCCCGTGTCTCTCTCTCTCTCTCTCGCCCTCACCGTGTCTGTCTCTCTCTCTCGCCCTCCCCGTGTCTGTCTCTCTCTCTCGCCCTCCCCGTGTCTGTCTCTCTCTCTCGCCCTCCCCGTGTCTGTCTCTCTCTCTCGCCCTCCCCGTGTCTGTCTCTCTCTCTCGCCCTCCCCGTGTCTGTCTCTCTCTCTCGCCCTCCCCGTGTGTCTCTCTCTCGCCCTCCCCGTCTCTCTCTCTCGCCCTCCCTGTGTCTGTCTCTCTCTCTCGTCCTCCCCGTGTCTCTCTCGCCCTCCCCGTGTCTGTCTCTCTCTCGCGCCCTCCCCGTGTCTCTCTCTCTCTCACCCTCCCCGTGTCTGTCTCTCTCTTTCGCCCTCCCCGTGTCTGTCTCTCTCTCTCGCCCTCCCCATGTCTCTCTATCGCCCTCCCCGTGTCTCTCTCTCTCTCGCCCCCCGTGTCTCTCTCTCTCTCGCCCCCCGTGTCTCTCTCTCTCTCGCCCTCCCCGTGTCTCTCTCTCTCTCTCTCGCCCTCACCGTGTCTGTCTCTCTCTCTCGCCCTCCCCGTCTCTCTCTCTCTCTCGCCCTCACCGTGTCTGTCTCTCTCTCTCGCCCTCCCCGTGTCTGTCTGTCTCTCTCGCCCTCCCCGTGTCTGTCTCTCTCTCTCGCCCTCCCCGTGTCTCTCTCTCTCGCCCTCCCCGTCTCTCTCTCTCTCTCGCCCTCCCCGTGTCTCTCTCTCTCTCGCCCTCCCCGTGTCTCTCTCTCTCTCTCTCTCGCCCTCCCCGTGTCTGTCTCTCTCTCTCGCCCTCCCCGTGTCTGTCTCTCTCTCTCGCCCTCCCCGTGTCTGTCTCTCTCTCTCGCCCTCCCCGTGTCTGTCTCTCTCTCTCGCCCTCCCCGTGTCTGTCTCTCTCTCTCGCCCTCCCCGTGTGTCTCTCTCTCACCCTCCCCGTCTCTCTCTCTCGCCCTCCCCGTGTCTGTCTCTCTCTCTCGCCCTCCCCGTGTCTCTCTCGCCCTCCCCGTGTCTGTCTCTCTCTCTCGCCCTCCCCGTGTCTCTCTCTCTCTCTCTCACCCTCCCCGTGTCTGTCTCTCTCTCTCGCCCTCCCCGTGTCTCTCTCTCTCTCTCTCTCTCACCCTCCCCGTGTCTGTCTCTCTCTTTCGCCCTCCCCGTGTCTGTCTCTCTCTCTCGCCCTCCCCATGTCTCTCTCTCTCTCGCCCTCCCCGTGTCTCTCTCTCTCTCGCCCTCCCCGTGTCTCTCTCTCTCTCTCTCGCCCTCACCGTGTCTGTCTCTCTCTCTCGCCCTCCCCGTGTCTCTCTCTCTCTCGCCCTCACCGTGTCTGTCTCTCTCTCTCGCCCTCCCCGTGTCTGTCTGTCTCTCTCGCCCTCTCCGTGTCTGTCTCTCTCTCTCGCCCTACCCGTGTCTGTCTCTCTCTCTCGCCCTCCCCGTGTCTGTCTCTCTCTCTCGCCCTCCCCGTGTGTCTCTCTCTCGCCCTCCCCGTCTCTCTCTCGCCCTCCCCGTCTCTCTCTCGCCCTCCCCGTCTCTCTCTCGCCCTCCCCGTGTCTCTCTCTCTCTCTCGCCCTCCCCGTCTCTCTCTCGCCCTCCCCGTGTCTGTCTCTCTCTCTCGCCCTCCCCGTGTCTCTCTCTCTCGCCCTCCCCGTCTCTCTCTCGCCCTCCCCGTGTCTGTCTCTCTCTCTCGCCCTCCCCGTGTCTCTCTCTCTCTCGCCCTCCCCGTGTCTGTCTCTCTCTCTCGCCCTCCCCGTGTCTCTCTCTCTCTAGCCCTCCCCGTGTCTCTCTCTCTCTAGCCCTCCCCATGTCTCTCTCTCTCTCTCGCCCTCCCCGTGTCTCTCTCTCTCTCTCGCCCTCCCCGTGTCTGTCTCTCTCTCTCGCCCTCCCCGTGTCTGTCTCTCTCTCTCGCCCTCCCCGTGTCTCTCTATCGCCCTCCCCGTGTGTCTCTCTCTCTCGCCCTCCCCGTGTGTCTCTCTCTCTCGCCCTCCCCGTGTCTCTCTCTCTCTCGCCCTCCCCGCGTCTGTCTCTCTCTCTCTCGCCCTCACCGTGTCTGTCTCTCTCTCTCGCCCTCCCCGTGTCTGTCTGTCACTCTCGCCCTCCCCGTGTCTGTCTCTCTCTCTCGCCCTCCCCGTGTCTGTCTCTCTCTCTCGCCCTCCCCGTGTCTCTCTCTCTCGCCCTCCCCGTCTCTCTCTCTCGCCCTCCCCGTCTCTCTCTCGCCCTCCCCGTGTCTGTGTCTCTCTCTCGCCCTCCCCGTGTCTCTCTCTCTCTCGCCCTCCCCGTGTCTGTCTCTCTCTCTCGCCCTCCCCGTGTCTCTCTCTCTCTCTCTCGCCCTCCCCGTGTCTCTCTCTCTCTCTCTCGCCCTCCCCGTGTCTGTCTCTCTCTCTCGCCCTCCCCGTGTCTGTCTCTCTCTCTCGCCCTCCCCGTGTCTCTCTATCGCCCTCCCCGTGTGTCTCTCTCTCTCGCCCTCCCCGTGTCTCTCTCTCTCTCGCCCTCCCCGTGTCTGTCTCTCTCTCTCTCGCCCTCACCGTGTCTGTCTCTCTCTCTCGCCCTCCCCGTGTCTGTCTCTCTCTCTCGCCCTCCCCGTGTGTCTCTCTCTCGCCCTCCCCGTCTCTCTCTCTCGCCCTCCCCGTGTCTGTCTCTCTCTCTCGCCCTCCCCGTGTCTCTCTCGCCCTCCCCGTGTCTGTCTCTCTCTCTCCCCGTGTCTGTCTCTCTCTCTCGCCCTCCCCGTGTCTCTCTCTCTCTCTCTCACCCTCCCCGTGTCTGTCTCTCTCTCTCGCCCTCCCCGTGTCTCTCTCTCTCTCTCTCTCTCACCCTCCCCGTGTCTGTCTCTCTCTTTCGCCCTCCCCGTGTCTGTCTCTCTCTCTTGCCCTCCCCGTGTCTCTCTATCGCCCTCCCCGTGTCTCTCTCTCTCTCGCCCTCCCCGTGTCTCTCTCTCTCTCGCCCTCCCCGTGTCTGTCTCTCTCTCTCTCTCTCGCCCTCACCGTGTCTGTCTCTCTCTCTCGCCCTCCCCGTGTCTGTCTGTCTCTCTCGCCCTCCCCGTGTCTGTCTCTCTCTCTCGCCCTCCCCGTGTCTGTCTCTCTCTCTCGCCCTCCCCGTGTCTGTCTCTCTCTCTCGCCCTCCCCGTGTGTCTCTCTCTCGCCCTCCCCGTCTCTCTCTCGCCCTCCCCGTCTCTCTCTCGCCCTCCCCGTCTCTCTCTCGCCCTCCCCGTCTCTCTCTCGCCCTCCCGTCTCTCTCTCGCCCTCCCCGTCTCTCTCTCGCCCTCCCCGTCTCTCTCTCGCCCTCCCCGTGTCTGTCTCTCTCTCTCGCCCTCCCCGTCTCTCTCTCGCCCTCCCCGTGTCTGTCTCTCTCTCTCGCCCTCCCCGTGTCTCTCTCGCCCTCCCCGTCTCTCTCTCGCCCTCCCCGTCTCTCTCTCGCCCTCCCCGTGTCTGTCTCTCTCTCTCGCCCTCCCCGTGTCTCTCTCTCTCTCTCGCCCTCCCCGTGTCTCTCTCTCTCTCGCCCTCCCCGTGTCTCTCTCTCTCTAGCCCTCCCCATGTCTCTCTCTCTCTCTCGCCCTCCCCGTGTCTCTCTCTCTCTCTCTCGCCCTCCCCGTGTCTGTGTCTCTCTCTCTCGCCCTCCCCGTGTCTCTCTATCGCCCTCCCCGTGTCTCTCTCTCTCTCGCCCTCCCCGTGTCTGTCTCTCTCTCTCGCCCTCCCCGTGTCTCTCTCTCTCTCGCCCTCCCCGTGTCTCTCTCTCTCTAGCCCTCCCCATGTCTCTCTCTCTCTCTCGCCCTCCCCGTGTCTCTCTCTCTCTCTCTCGCCCTCCCCGTGTCTGTGTCTCTCTCTCTCGCCCTCCCCGTGTCTCTCTATCGCCCTCCCCGTGTCTCTCTCTCTCTCGCCCTCCCCGTGTCTCTCTCTCTCTCTCTCGCCCTCACGGTGTCTGTCTCTCTCTCTCGCCCTCCCCGTGTCTGTCTGTCTCTCTCGCCCTCCCCGTGTCTGTCTCTCTCTCTCGCCCTCCCCGTGTCTGTCTCTCTCTCTCGCCCTCCTCGTGTCTCTCTTTCTCTCTCTCGCCCTCCCCGTGTCTCTCTCTCTCTTTCACCCTCCCCGTGTCTGTCTCTCTCTTTCGCCCTCCCCGTGTCTGTCTCTCTCTCTCGCCCTCCCCGTGTGTCTCTATCGCCCTCCCCGTGTCTCTCTCTCTCTCGCCCTCCCCGTGTGTCTCTCTCTCTCTCTCTCGCCCTCACCGTGTCTGTCTCTCTCTCTCGCCCTCCCCGTGTCTGTCTGTCTCTCTCGCCCTCCCCAATTCTGTCTCTCTCTCTCTCGCCCTCCCCGTGTCTGTCTCTCTCTCTCGCCCTCCCCGTGTGTCTCTCTCTCGCCCTCCCCGTCTCTCTCTCGCCCTCCCCGTGTCTGTCTCTCTCTCTCGCCCTCCCCGTCTCTCTCTCGCCCTCCCCGTCTCTCTCTCGCCCTCCCCGTGTCTGTCTCTCTCTCTCGCCCTCCCCGTGTCTCTCTCTCTCGCCCTCCCCGTCTCCCTCTCGCCCTCCCCGTGTCTGTCTCTCTCTCTCGCCCTCCCCGTGTCTCTCTCTCTCTCGCCCTCCCCGTCCGTCTCTCTCTCTCTCTCGCCCTCCCCCCCTCTCTCTCTCTCTCTCTCGCCCTCCCTGTCTCTCTCTCTCTCTCTCTCTCTCTCTCACTCCTTTCCGTCTCTCTCTCTCTCTCTCTCTCTCTTTCTCTCTCGCCCTCCTCGTCCGTCTCTCTCTCTCTCTCTCTCTCTCTCTCGCCCTCCCCGTCTCTCTCTCTCGCCCTCCCAGTCGCTCTCGCTCTCTCTCGCCCTCCCCGTCTCTCTCTCTTGCTCTCGCCCTCCCCGTCTCTCTCTCTTGCTCTCGCCCTCCCCGTCTCTCTCTCTCTCTCTCGCCCTCCCCGTCTCTCTCTCTCTCGCCCTCCCCGTCTCTCTCTCTCTCGCCCTCCCCGTCTCTCTCTCTCTCGCCCTCGCCCTCCCCGTCTCTCTCTCTCTCTCTCGCCCTCCCCGTCTCTCTCTCTCTCGCCCTCCCCGTCTCTCTCTCTCTCGCCCTCCCCGTCTCTCTCTCTCTCGCCCTTCCCGTCTCTCTCTCGCCCTCCCCGTCTCTCTCTCTCGCCCTCCCCGCCTCTCTCTCTCTCGCCCTCCCCGTGTCTCTCTCTCTCTCGCCCCCCGTGTCTCTCTCTCTCTCGCCCTCCCCGTGTCTCTCTCTCGCCCTCCCCGTCTCTCTCTCTCTCGCCCTTCCCGTCTCTCTCTCGCCCTCCCCGTCTCTCTCTCTCGCCCTCCCCGCCTCTCTCTCTCTCGCCCTCCCCGTGTCTCTCTCTCTCTCGCCCCCCGTGTCTCTCTCTCTCTCGCCCTCCCCGTGTCTCTCTCTCGCCCTCCCCGTGTCTCTCTCTCTCTCCATCCCCGTGTCTCTCTCTCTCTCGCCCTCCCCGTGTCTGTCTGTCTCTCTCTCGCCCTCCCCGTGTCTCTCTCTCTCTCGCCCTCCCCGTCTCTCTCTCTCTCGCCCTTCCCGTCTCTCTCTCGCCCTCCCCGTCTCTCTCTCTCTCGCCCTCCCCGCCTCTCTCTCTCTCGCCCTCCCCGTGTCTCTCTCTCTCTCGCCCCCCGTGTCTCTCTCTCTCTCGCCCTCCCCGTGTCTCTCTCTCGCCCTCCCCGTGTCTCTCTCTCTCTCTCGCCATCCCCGTGTCTCTCTCTCTCTCGCCCTCCCCGTGTCTGTCTGTCTCTCTCTCGCCCTCCCCGTGTCTCTCTCTCTCTCGCCCTCCCCGTGTCTGTCTCTCTCTCTCGCCCTCCCCGTGTCTGTCTCTCTCTCTCGCCCTCCCCGTGTCTGTCTCTCTCTCTCGCCCTCCCCGTGTCTCTCTCTCTCTCGCCCTCCCCGTGTCTGTCTCTCTCTCTCGCCCTCCCCGTGTCTCTCTCTCTCTCGCCCTCCCCGTGTCTGTCTCTCTCTCTCGCCCTCCCCGTGTCTGTCTCTCTCTCTCGCCCTCCCTGTGTCTGTCTCTCTCTCTCGCCCTCCCCGTGTCTCTCTCTCTCTCGCCCTCCCCGTGTCTGTCTCTCGCCCTCCCCGTATCTCTCTCTCTCTCTCTCTCTCTCGCCCTCCCCGTGTCTCTCTCTCTCTCGCCCTCCCCGTCTCTCTCTCTCTCTCTCTCTCTCTCTCCCCCTCCCCGTCTCTCTCTCTCTCTCTCCCCCTCCCCGTCTCTCTCTCTCTCTCTCTCTCTCTCCCTCCCCGTCTCTCTCTCTCTCTCTCCCTCCCCGTCTCTCTCTCTCTCTCTCTCTCGCCCTCCCCGTCTCTCTCTCTCTCTCTCGCCCTCCCCGTCTCTCTCTCTCTCTCTCTCTCGCCCTCCCCGTCTCTCTCTCTCTCTCTCTCGCCCTCCCCGTCTCTCTCTCTCTCTCTCGCCCTCCCCGTCTCTCTCTCTCTCGCCCTCCCGTCTCTCTCTCTCTCTCTCCCCCTCCCCGTCTCTCTCTCTCTCTCTCCCCCTCCCCGTCTCTCTCTCTCTCTCTCCCCCTCCCCGTCTCTCTCTCTCTCTCCCCCTCCCCGTCTCTCTCTCTCTCTCTCTCTCTCTCGCCCTCCCCGTCTCTCTCTCTCTCTCTCTCGCCCTCCCCGTCTCTCTCTCTCTCTCTCTCGCCCTCCCCGTCTCTCTCTCTCTCTCTCGCCCTCCCCGTCTCTCTCTCTCTCTCGCCCTCCCGTCTCTCGCTCTCTCGCCCTCCCCGTCTCCCTCTCTCTCGCCCTCCCCATCTCCCTCTCTCTCTCTCGCTCTCCCCGTCTCTCTCTCTCAGTCTCACCATCCCCGTCCGTCTCTCTCTCTCTCTCTCTCTCTCTCTCTCGCCCTCCCCGTCTCTCTCTCTCTCTCTCGCCCTCCCCGTCTCTCTCTCTCTCTCTCGCCCTCCCCGTCTCTCTCTCTCTCTCTCTCTCGCCCTCCCCGTCTCTTTCTCTCTCTCTCTCGCCCTCCCCGTCTCTTTCTCTCTCTCTCTCGCCCTCCCCGTCTCTCTCTCTCTCGTCTCTCTCTCTCTCGCCCTCCCCGTCTCTCTCTCTCTCTCTCTCTCTCGCCCTCCCCGTCTCTCTCCCTCTCTCTCTCTCTCGCCCTCCCCGTCTCTCTCTCTCTCTCTCTCTCTCTCGCCCTCCCCGTCTCTCTCTCTCTCTCTCTCTCTCTCGCCCTCCCCGTCTCTCTCTCTCTCTCTCTCGCCCTCCCCGTCTCTCTCTCTCTCTCTCGCCCTCCCCGTCTCTCTCTCTCGCCCTCCCCGTCTCTCTCTCTCTCTCGCCCTCCCCGTCTCTCTCTCTCTCTCCCTCCCTGTCTCTCTCTCTCTCTCCCTCCCCGTCTCTCTCTCTCTCGCCCTCCCCGTCTCTCTCTCTCTCGCCCTCCCCGTCTGTCTCTCTCTCTCTCTCTCTCTCTCTCTCTCGCCCTCCCCCCCTCTCTCTCTCTCTCTCTTGCCCTCCCTGTCTCTCTCTCTCTCTCTCTCTCTCTCTCTCACTCCTTTCCGTCTCTCTCTCTCTCTCCCTCTCTTTCTCTCTCGCCCTCCTCGTCCGTCTCTCTCTCTCTCTCTCTCTCGCCCTCCCTCTCTCTCTCTCTCTCTCTCGCCCTCCCCGTCTCTCTCTCTCTCTCTCTCGCCCTCCCAGTCGCTCTCGCTCTCTGTCGCCCTCCCCGTCTCTCTCTCTTGCTCCGCCCTCCCCGTCTCTCTCTCTCTCTCTCTCTCTCGCCCTCCCCGTCTCTCTCTCTCTCTCTCTCTCTCGCCCTCCCCGTCTCTCTCTCTCTCTCTCGCCCTCCCCGTCTCTCTCTCTCTCTCTCGCCCTCCCCGTCTCTCTCTCTCGCCCTCCCCGTCTCTCTCTCTCGCCCTCCCCGTCTCTCTCTCTCGCCCTCCCCGTCTCTCTCTCTCTCTCCCTCCCCGTCTCTCTCTCTCTCGCCCTCCCCGTCTGTCTCTCTCTCTCTCTCTCTCTCTCTCGCCCTCTCTCTCGCCCTCTCTCTCGCCCTCCCTGTCTCTCTCTCTCTCTCTCGCCCTTCCCGTCCGTCTCTCTCTCTCTCTCGCCCTCCTCGTCTCTCTCTCTCTCGCCCTCCCTGTATCTCTCTCTCTCGCCCTCCCCGTCTCTCTCTCTCTCTCTCTCTCTCGCCCTTCCCGTCGCTCTCCCTCTCTCTCGCCCTCCCCGTCTCTCTCTCTCTCTCTCTCTCTCGCCCTCCCCGTCTCTCTCTCTCTCTCTCTCTCGCCCTCCCCGTCTCTCTCTCTCTCTCGCCCTACCCGTCTCTCTCTCTCTCTCTCTCTCTCTCTCTCGCCCTTATCGTCTCTCTCTCTCTCTCTCGCCCTTATCGTCTCTCTCTCTCTCTCTCTCTCGCCCTCCCCGTCTCTCTCTCTCTCTCTCGCCCTCCCCGTCTCTCTCTCTCGCCCTCGCCCTCCCCGTCTCTCTCTCTCGCCCTCCCCGTCTCTCTCTCTCTCTCTCGCCCTCCCCGTCTCTCTCTCTCTCTCTCTCGCCCTCCCCGTCACTCTCTCTCTCTCTCTCTCGCCCTGCCCGTCTCTCTCTCTCTCTCGCCCTGCCCGTCTCTCTCTCTCTCTCTCGCCCTCCCCGTCTCTCTCTCTCTCTCTCGCCCTCCCCGTCTCTCTCTCTCGCCCTCCCCGTCTCTCTCTCTCTCTCTCTCGCGCCCTCCCCGTCTCTCTCTCTCTCTCTCTCTCTCTCTCTCGCCCTCCCCATCTCTCTCTCTCTCTCTCTCTCACCCTCCCCGTCTCTCTCTCTCTCTCGCCCTCCCCATCTCTCTCGCCCTCCCTGTCTCCCGCACTCCCCTGTCTATCGCCTGCCCTCCCCCATGTGTCGCCCCTTTTACATCTTCAGGACGAATCTCCACTTCAAAAGACAATTCCTATGTAAATGTTAGCAGCGGGAGAGATCTGGCTGTAGCCACTAATTCAGCACGTGGAGCAGGAGAATATAAAATTACATAGAATATACAGTGCAGAAACAGGCTGTTCGGCCCAACCAGTCCACGCCGGCGTTTATGCTCCACTCGAGCTTCCTCCCGTCTTTCCTCATCTAACTCTTATCAGCATAACCCTCTATTCCCTTCTACCTCCCCTTAAATGCACTCTACTATTTGCCTCAACCACTCCCTGTGGTAGCGAGTTTCACATTCTCACCACTCTCTGGTTAAAGAAGTTTGTTCTGAATTTCCTATTTGATTTCTTGGTGACTATCTTATATTGATGGCCTCAAGTTTTGCTCTTCCCCACAAGTGGAAACATTCTCTCTGTATCTGCTCTATCAAAACCTTTCATAGTTTTAAAGACCTCCATTAGGTCACCCTTCAGCCTTCTCTTTTCAAGAGAACAGAGACCCAGCCTGTTCATCCTTTCCTGAGAGGTATAACCTTGCAGTTTTGGATTATCTTTGTAAATCTGCTTTGCACCCTCTCCAGTGCCTCTATTTCGTTTTTATAGTATGGCGACCAGAACTATACACAGTACTCCCAAGTGTGGTCTAATCAAGGTTCGATACAAGTTTAGCATAAATTCTCAACTTTTTAATCCTATCCCTCTAGAAATAAACCCTAGTGCTTGGTTTGCTTTTTTTATGGCCGTATTAATCTACGTGGTTACTTTTAGTGATTTGTGTATTTGTACTCCCAGATCCCTTTGCTCCTCTACCCCATTTAGATTTGTATTTTCCAAGTAAAATGTGACCTCCTTATTTTTCTTACCAAAATTTAATATTTGTAATTATATGCCCATTTTGCATGTTTAGTAATGTCGTCTTGTAATTTGCTGCAGTCCTCCTCAGTGTTGACTATCTCCACCGCCCCCCCACCACCATCACTTTAGTGACGTTTGCAAATTTAGAAATTGCGTTTTTCATTCCAAAGTCTGAATCGTTAATATAAATTGTGAACGGTGGTCCCAACACTGATCCTTGTGGGACCCCACTTCTTACCTCCTGCCACTCTGAATAGCTATCCTTCAACCCTACTCTGCTTTCTGTCTGGCAATCAGCTTGGCAATTTTGGTGGAATGGTAAAGGCTTCTACTTTCAGGAATAACAATTGTAAAGAAGTGGTTAACTAGCAGAGATAACAATGTCTTGTACATCACTGATCTTGTAGTATTAGCAGTTGTACATTTTCCATTGCTGGGTAATAACTGGTCGGGTTTGTACACAAGAATGTAAATGACACGTGTTATGTTTAGTGAAGGCAGAGAGTAGACAGAGCAGCAACTCCTTCCAACTGATGAAGCATGAACAGTTCTACCTGTTATGGTAGAGGAATCAAAAGCTTTCCAATTACTAAAAGACAGGCGACTTGAGAGTGATTGTTTGCTATTATATGCATTAGCCAACTACAAGTGTTTTTAAGATCAGCTTAAAATATATATTTTTTTAATATTGCAGCACCGCGTGGACTTGCAGGAACAATTGTTGGTAAGTAGGAAAACTGGGTAACACAAGCATTTGTTTATACATTTACAAACTTCATCAATAGATTTTCTTTTAGTACGGACTGACAGTTGACCACTTCGGAATAAAATTGTTTATGAGAATCGCAACTTGAAATGACATTCCAAATATTCAAGCTAAGTATATAAATCTTCAATCTGGATGTTGTTTTGAATTAGGCATTGGCATTTAATATGTAGCTGGACACTGATTTTTGCTGTAATGCCTAAAGAAGTTCTAATTGTATTGTAAACAGTTAGGGGGGAATTTTAACATGAAAAAACGGGTGGGTTAGGAGCGTGGGGGTAGTTAAAGCTTTAAAAATCTAAATCCCGACCACAACCTGTCTTCAACCCACCCACTTTCAACTTTTACTCGAGGTTGGCGGGGGGCGGGGGGGTGCAGCTAACCTGCTGCCAGGAGCCAGGTTGGCATTTTAAATAAGATAATGAGGCCCTGAAGGCTCTGCTTTAACCTGCTGTGCAGGTGTAACTGCAGCTGACCGGGAATCCCGCGACTCAGGATTCCTGGTCACTGCAGCAAGGCGAGCACAGTCTTCGGGAGCAATCCTTGTGGGCCAGGAGGAGCAGGAGCGCTTCCTCCCGGCCCCCCAAGCTCACCCACCAGCAGCACGCCTCTCCCTGAGGCTGGGGATCGGGCGGACCGCACCCCCCCCCCCCCGGCTTGGAACCACCACCTCGCCCCCCGCCCTTTGGACCCAGCACTTACCTGTTGCTTCGGCGTCCTGTCCAGCTAGAGTTCCCCGCACGACTGCAAGCCAGCCTGGACTCCACAGCGTGCGGGGAAACCCGGACTTCCAGTCTACCGGCCCCCCCGCTCCTGGCGGGTCGGAAACTTCAAAGTCCAGCCCTTAGCATCCATTGGAAATAACTGCAACAATAAATTGTTGATCCAAAAATATTTGCAAGTAAGATGGTTGAGTATGTATTACTGCTGCAGTGGAATCGGGGCATTGCCAATTCCTCACTAGTGGATGTTGGAATATGGAATTCTAAATAAGGTTCCGAGACTAAAGTGAGTTTCTGCACAATTTTATTAAGTTAAGCAGTAGATGTTTAAACAAGGGAAAGCGCTACTTCTAGTTACTTACAAATGGAATATCCATCCGAAATTTCCCGAGAACCAAGGTCTGCCTTCTTGTAAGCTCCTCACTATAAGGTCTGCTACTGCCCCTTGCAGGCTTCACATATTTATCGTAAAAACGATTTCAGATTTCCAGCATCCGCAGTATTTTGCTTCTATATAGTAAAATCTAGTCTTTCATTAACATTATTGCATATCCTAACTGTTCACGTATATTAGGTCTGCTCCTCAATCTGATTAATCCAGTTCTACAAGCCTAGGCTTCCAGATCCAAGCTCTGTTGTCTTGTCTATCATATCCTTAAACCTCTATTATTGCTCTTAGCTTCTTCACAATCCCAGGTCTGAGCTGATCTTTACTGTAATAGGTAAGAATGAACCTGCAGTACCTTTAACACCATGTGCTCTTTCTTTTGTTTGAAACTGACTCAAAGCAGCTCGTTCTGGTTCTGCAACCCCTCACATGATCTGTTTCTACGCAAACTCCTGCTGAACCTGGTAATGCTTTGGTGACTTGCTATACCTGGATTATGTATCTGTAGCAGTACCTTATCTCCTCGAGTACCATTACAAAGTATTAACAAAGAATTTACAACACAGAAACAGACCATTCAGCCCAACTGATCCCTGCCAATGTTTATGCTCCACACGAGCCTTCTCCCACCTTTCCTCATCTAACCCCATCAACATATCTTATTTCTTTCTCACTCACATGCTTATCTAGCTTCCCCTTAAATGCATGTATGCTATTTGCCTCAACTACTCCTTGTGGTAGCAGGTTCCACATTCTAACCACTCTCTGGGTAAAGATGTTTCTTCTGAATTCCCTATTGGATTTATTAGTGACTATCTTATGGCCCCTAGTCCTGGTCTCGCCCGCAAGTGGAAACATCTTCTCTACGTCTACCCTACCAAACCCTTTCATAATCTTGAAGATCTCTATCAGGTGACCCCTCAGTCTTTTTTCTAGAGAAAAGAGCCTCAGCCTGTACAACCTTTCCTGATTTTATAACTTCTCAGTTCTGGTGTCATTCTAGTAAATCTTTTTTGCACCTTCTCCAGTGCCTCTATATCCTTTTTATAATATAGAGACCAGAACTGTTCACAGTACTCCAAGTGTGGTCTAACCAAGGTTCTATACAAGTTTAACATAACTTCTCTGCTTTTCAATTCTATCCCTCTAGAAATGAAAAACCAGTGCTTTGTTTGCTTTTTTAAAGGCCTTATTAACCTGCGTCACTACTTTTAGTGATTTGTGTATCTATACCCCCAGGTTCCTCTGTTCCTCTACCCGATTTAGACATTTGGCCGGAATTTTCACATTGGAGAGCGTGCGGGTTTGGGGGCGGGTCCGCTGTTAAAAGCACATAAATGGGCAGCGCGTTGGGACCCCGCCGACTACCGCCTTTAACTCAGGCGCGTTTCGAGGCGTGCCACGGACCCGCTCGGGAGAGACAGGCAACCTCACTGAGGTACTTAACTGCTCGTTTACAGACCCTTAACAGCCTTTTTAACAACAACAACTTGTATTTATATAGCACCTTTAACATAGTAAAATGTCCCAAGGCGCTTCACAGGAGTATTATAAGACAGAAAATTTGACTGAGTCACATAAGGAGAAATTAGGGCAGGTGACCAAAAGCTTGGTCAAAGAGGTAGGTTTTAAGGAGCGTCTTAAAGGAGGAAAGAGAGGTAGAGAAGCGAAGAGGTTTAGGCAGGGAATTCCAGAGCAAAGGGCTTGGGCAACAGAAGGCACGGCCACCAATGGTTGAGCGATAATAATCAGGGATGTTCAAGAGGGCAGAATTAGAAGAGCGCAGATATCTCGGTGGGGGCGGGGGGGGGGGGGGGGGGGTGGTTGTGGGGATCGAGGAGATTAAAGAGCTAGGGAGGGCGAGGCCATGGAGGGATTTGAAAACAAGGATGAGAATTTTTAAATTGAGGCGTTGCTTAACCGGGAGCCAGTATAGGTCAGCGACCACAGGGGTGATGGGTGAACGGGACTTGGTGCAAGTTAGGACACGGGCAGCCGAGTTTTGGATAACCTCAAGTTTACGTAGGGTAGAATGTGGGAGGCCAGCCAGGAGTGCGTTGGAATAGTCAAGTCTAGAGGTAACAAAAGCATGGATGAGGGTTTCAGCAGCAGATGAGCTGAGGCAAGGGTGGAGACGGGCGATGTTACGGAAGTGGAAATAGGCGGTCTTAGTTATGCCGTGGATATGTGGTCGGAAGCTCATTTCAGGGTCAAGTATGACACCAAGGTTGCGAACAATGTGGTTCAGCCTCAGACAGATGTTAGGAAGAGAGATGGAGTCAGTGGCTAGGGAACAGAGTTTTTGGCAGGGACCGAAAACAGTGACTTCGGTCTTCCCAATACTTAATTGGAGAAAATTTCTGCTCATCCAGAACTGGATGTCGGACAAGCAGTCTGACAATTTAGAGACCGTGGAGGGGTCGAGAGAAATGGTGGTGAGGTAGAGCTGGGTGTCGTCAGCGTACATGTGGAAACTGGCACTGTGTTTTGGGATGATGTCGCCAAGGGGCAGCATGTAGATGAGAAATAGGAGGGGCCAAGGATAGATCCTTGGGGGACACCAGAGGTAATGTTGCGGGAGCAGGAAGAGAAGCCACTGCAGGTGATTCTCTGGCTATGATTAGATAGATAAGAATGGAACCAGGCGAGTGCAGTCCCACCAGCTGGACGACAGTTGAGCAGCGTTGGAGAAGGATGGAGTGGTCAACAGTGTCAAAGGCTGAAGTCAAGAAGGACGAGGAGGTATAGTTTACCTTTGTTACAGTCACAAAGGATGTCATTTGTGACTTTGATAACAGCAGATTCGGTACTGTGGCAAGGGCGGAAACCTGATTGGAGGGATTCAAACATGGAATTGCGGGAAAGATGGGCACGAATTTGGGAGGCGACAACACGTTCAAGGACTTTGAAGTGGAAAGCAAGGTTGGAGATGAGGCAGTAGTTTGCAAGGACAGAGGGGTCAAGGGTTGGTTTTTTGAGGAGAGGGGTGATGACAGCAGATCTGAGGGAGAGGGGGACAGTACCTGAGGAGAGAGAACCATTAACAATGTCAGCTAACTCGGGAGCCAGAAAAGGAAGCTGGGTGGTCAGCAGTTTGGTGGGAATAGGGTCAAGGGAGCAGGAAGTGAGTCTCATGGACAAGATGAGCACGAAGAGGTCATGAGGGGAGATTGGGGAGAAACTGGAGAAAGATGTGAGTTCAGGGCTAGGGCAGGGGGGAACCTTAGAGGAAGTTTGGCCCGGTGGGCTAGGGGAAGGAAGGGAAGTGGCAGAGGCAGAGGCAGCTGATCGGATGGTCTCAATCTTAGAAACAAAGAAGTCCATGAGCTCCTCACACTTGTTAGAGGTGAAGGTGGAGGAGAGGGGGTTAGCACTGGAGAATAGAAGCCGCGGTTTATCTTTGCATTCCAGAATGATTCTGGAATAGTGACCAATTTTGGCAGATGAGAGCAGGACTCGATAATGCTTTATGTGGTCCAGCCAGATCAGCGCAAAGGTCCAAGTTTGCAGAGCATGGCGTCAAGTTGGTGTTGGTCTAATGAATTAATAACAATTTGCAAAATTTTGAT
Organism: Squalus acanthias; assembly: GCA_030390025.1. Taxonomy (NCBI): domain Eukaryota; kingdom Metazoa; phylum Chordata; class Chondrichthyes; order Squaliformes; family Squalidae; genus Squalus; species Squalus acanthias. The sequence goes on from JASTWF010000557.1 coordinate 110,834, forward strand.
AAGGTTTGTGGAGTGAATTTTCTAAATGAACTGAAAATGTTACTGCTAGTTTTGCCATTTTTAAAGTCAGTGCTAACTGTTAAATACTGGTCACCCAACAAAGAATTTGACTCCTGTTATTTCAGGCCTCTGCTGACCACTTCAATACTGGTGTAGCAGTCACTGTCTTACTATTTTCCATGTTTGTTCATTTAAAGACCTTTTCTAATTTTCCTGTTTCCCCTCCTATAGGTCAACAATATGGACTGCTTATCATCCTAAATGTAACTATATTTCTGACAGTGTCATATTGTGATTAATGCTGTCTGCAGAGCAGCTGAACTAAATTGTTGATTGGGGTATAGTTTCCAACTGGCACTCTTCTCGTACAAAGACTTGATGTGCTCATACTGAATTTCCTGTCTGCCCTTTTTTAAATGCAGATATTAGCCCATTTAAAATAGATAAACGTTTGCATTAAAAAATGTACATAGGGATTTAGCATGAGAGCAATGTGTTCACACAGGAACAGCACAAATGGAAGTATACTCCACACTTGCTACAAAAGTTTTTGTCCCAATTTATTGCCATATTTTCTATCCTTGTATTTCTGACAGTTGCATTATACTGAAATTCTTAAAGTTGATCAGGTTTTCTCTCTGGTGGAAATGAGCAGAGTTTGTGCAACACTGCAAAACATAGTAGCAGGAGTAGGTCATTCAGCCCCTCGAGCCTGTTCCACCATTCAATTAGATCATGCTGATCTGTATCTTAACTCTATCTACCCACCTTGGTTTTGTCAGCCTTAATACCCTTGCCTAACAAAAATCTATCAATCTCAGTGTTGAAATTTTCAATTGATCTAGCCTCAAAAGCTTTTTGGGGGAGAGTGTTCCAGATTTCCACTACCCTTTGTGTGAAGAAGTACTTTCTGATATCACCCCTAAATGGCCTAGCTCTCATTTTTTTGCCCCTTTGTTCTGGACTCTCCCACCAGAGGAAATAGCTTCTCTCTGTCTATCGTATCAAATCCTTCAATCATCTTAAACACCTCAATTAGATAACCCTTTAATCTTCTATATTCAAGGGAATACAAGCCTAATCTGTGCAACATGGCCTCAGAATTTAACCTTTTTAGCCCAGTATCATTCTGGTGAATCTGCGCTGCACCCCCTCCAAGGCCACTAGATCTTCCTGAGGTGCAGGGTCCAGAACTGAATGCACTGCTCAAGATGGGGTCTAATCATAGCTCTGAACAACTGTAACATTGTATTCCAGCCCTCTTGGTTTAACGGCCAACATTCCATTTGCCTTTTTAATTATTTTTTGTACCTGCCCACTAGCTTTTAGTGATTTCAGTATTTGGACCCCTAAATCTCTCTGCTTCTCCCCAGTTCCTAGCTTCTCACCATTTAGAAATACTCTGATCTATCTTACATGGATCCAAAGTGGATTACCTCGCACTTGCCCACATTGAACTCCCATCTAACACAGTTTTGCCCACTCACTTAATTTTTCAATGTCCCTTTGTAAGTTTCTGTTCTCAAATACACAATATACTGTGGCACTTAACTTGGTGTCCTCAGCAAAGTTAGATATACAGCTCTCTCTTCCAACATCCAAGTTATTTATAAATATAGTGAAAAGCTGTGGCCCCAGTCGAGATCCCTGGGGACACCACTATTAACATTCTGCCAATTTGAGTACATACCCATTATTCCTACTCTCTTCCTACCTCCTAACCAATTCACTATCCAAGCCAATTGGTTGGCTCCAATTCCATGTGCTCTCATTTTTGTTAAGTCTCTTATGTGGAACCTTGTTGAATACCTTGGGAAGTCCATATAAATAACATCCATAGACACTCCCTTATCTACCACGTGAGTTACCTCCTCAAAAAATTCAACTAGGTTTGTTAGACATGACTTACCCTTTACAAATCCATGCTGGATCTCTGATCAGCTCATATTTGTCCAAATGCTCAGTCACTCTGTCCCTAATAACAGATTCTAGTAACTTCCCCTCAACAAATGTTAAACTAATAGGCCTATAATTTCCTAGTTTATCTCTCTTACCCTTCTTAAATGTGGAGTGATATTGGCAATTTTTCAATCCAAGGTGATAATTTCTGAATCGAGAATTTTGGAAGATCATATCTAGAGCATCTACAATTTTCTCACCTACTACTTTCAATACCCTAGGGTGGAAACCATCGGGTCCTGGAGATTTGTCTATGTTTAATAAGATTAGTTTCTCCAGCACCAATTTTTAACATATTGAATCTAGTTAGCTCCTCTCCTTGATTTATTTTTAGTTTTCCTTGTACGTCTGGTATTTTATCCTCATCCTCTACTGTGAAGGCCGATACAAAGTAGCTGTTTAGTAAGTCTGCCATTTCCTAATTTCTAATTACAATATTACCTGCGTCTGTCATTAAGGGGCCCACATTACACTTAGCCACCCTCTTTTACTTAATATGTTTGTAAAATACTTTAGTATTATGCTTGATATCCCTCACAAGCTTTTTCTCGTATTCCCATTTTGTGGCTCTTCCCACTTCATATCCCTTTGCTTTTTTTTCTGTCTACTAGAGGATGAATTGTATTTGAGCACATAGATAAGTTTCTTTTAGAAAAAAAGTGAATTTAGTGTACATTACTAAGTTTATTTATTGTTTATTTATGGAATGTGTCCAAAATGAGCCACTTGGCATGTATCTCTGGCCTTTTGTGTGGATTACTGATGGGTGTCCTATTGAAAAATAGCTTTGATTTGCTGTTAACTTGTCATATCCAGCAAAATGGGATAAAACATTGTATTTTAATGCTTCAGTAGGAATTTGCTCAAGTGATTGTAAAGGCCTGTAGTAGCCTTATTGTTTAGGCTCAAAAATTGTTTGAATCAAATGAATTTACTGCATGATGGCTAATGAGGGACTGCCATCTTTGCTGTAGTTAAGGATAAATGCTGAAACATGCCAGTTCAGTGCTTGGACTCAGCTTCCACCTCCCCACCTCATGGAGACTTTTAAAATTAGATATATGGGTGTGCATCAAATAAAAGTGTACGGAAAAGTATTTTTCATGCACTATCTAAATGTTAATTTTGTTACTTAAGTTGAATCAATTTTTAATGAAGTTTTGTTTTGCTGGACAGTTGTGAAATCAGCAAAAGAAGAATAAGAGTCAATGATTTCCTCTTCAGATTTTAAGGGCTCGAATTTCCAAGCCCCATGGAGGCGGGTTTGGAGGCGGGAGTGGTGGGAAAATTGCAGATTCGGGGGGCACGTACCCATCCCGCCCCCAACCCGCCTCCATGCCAATGTCCCAGGAGGCGGGTACCCGACCTGTGCTGGGAGCCACCTCCCCGAGGCGGGAAGGGGATTAGTGCCAATTAACTGCCTGTTAACAGGTAGTTAACAGGCAGTTTTTTGGCTAATCCCTATTTTTAGTCCTGAAGTGCGGGCTGCCCGACGGCTCCAAACCACGCCAAGTTAGCGAGGTGGACCGTTGGTCTGCAGGGCTTGGAGGGGTCGAGATGTCCGGTGTACAGGTGAGTGATGGGTGCATGAGTGCAGAGGTAAGTGTGTTTGGTGTGTGTAAAGTGTTTTAATAAGTTTTACTTACCTTTACTTTTTCCTCCAGGCTTCCTCCCTTCAGTTCTCGGGAGTCCCTCAGCTCACCGGCACAGAAAGCAGAATGGCCGCTGAGCTGTCAAAAGCTGCAGCCTCTGCTTTCTGGTCTGGAGAGCTCTCTAACTGAGTCTGAGTAGAAGGACTCAAGTTAGAAGACAGATTGTCAGTGTTTGACAGCTTCACAGAGCTGTCAAACGCTGATATTTCATCTGTCAAAATCTCTTGACAGATGAAATGTCAATCGCTGATGTCACCAGTATCCAGGTGTCCCTTAATTGGCCTGCTGAGCCCGCTGGGCGGGCTTAACAAGGTCAATCAAGAGAAAGTAGCGTGGGTTGGCCACAAATCGATGGAGGCGGGACTACAACCCAAAAAGTGGGAGTCCCGCCTCCATCACGTCCCCATTGACAAAATCGAGCCCTAAGTATCTGAATTGTTTGATCGGATTTGATTTCAGTATTAGCCATGGCCCAATTGGTAACAACACCCTCACCTCTGATTCAGAAGGTTGTGGGTTCAAGTCCCACTCCAGAGACTTGAGCACAAAAATCTAGGTTGTCATTCCAGTACAGTACTGAGGGAATGCTGCACTGTCGGAGGTGACATCTTTCGGAAGAGACATTAAACCAAGGCCCGTCTACCCTCTCAGGTGGATGTAAAAGATCCTATGGGACTATTTCAAAGAAGAGCAGGGGAGTTATCCCCAATGTCCTCACCCAAAAAATTTATACCTCAATCAACATCACTAAAATAGATTATCTGGTCATTATCACATTGCTGTTTGTGGGAGCTTGCTGTGCACAAATTGGCTGCCGCGTTTCCTACATTACAACAGTGACCACACTTCAAAAAGTACTTAATTGGCTGTAAAGTGCATTGGGATGTCCGGTGGTCATGAAAGGCTCTATATAAATGCAAGTCTTTCTTTTTTGATCAATCTTTGTACAGTATTTTGTCATGTTAGAAATCTGAAGATCTGCTTTTTTGTATGAAAATTGTAAATAATGCGGAAGCATTTTTATATACTGCATCTTGGGCCAGTGACGCATCTCAAATTTAGATCCCATGTTCCATTTCCACTATCAAATTATAAAATGCATAAATACTAACAGTACCACCCTCAGTAAATGGTGTATTGTCTTTTTAAACTGTACCTACACTATGCTCTCTCTCAGGGTCACCATTATGCAACAGCAACTTGCATTTATATAGCGCCTTTTAACGTAGTAAACGTATCAAGGCACTTCACATGAGCATTATCAAACAAAATTTAATACCTAACCACATAAGGAGATATCAGGACAGATGACCAAAAGCTTGGTCAAAGAGGTAGGTTTTAAGAAGCTTTTTAAAGGAGGAGAGAGAGGCGGCGAGGTTTATGGAGGTAATTCCAGAGCTTAGGGACTAGGCAGCTGAAGGCACGACCGCCAATGTTGGAACGATTAAAATCAAGGATGCACAAGAGGCCAGAATTGGAGGAGCGCAGAGATCTTGAAGGGTTGTAGAGCTGGAGGAGGTTACTGAGATTGGGAGGGATGAGGCCATGGAGGGATTTGAAAACAAGGATGAGAATTTTAAAATCGAGGCGTTGCCAGACCTGGTGCCAGTGTAGGTCAGCGAGTAGCTCAACATGTAAAGTAAAAGACAACTTAATACCGGAAATAAATGCAGTAACTGACCTCAAGATGAAACTTCAACACTAGCATTTGTAGCAAAAGTTGTCTAGTGCAGCTGGCTTGATGTTACTATTAGTATCTGTTAATTACTGACATGAATGAATGTAACGAGTTTCAAAATGTCTGATTTTAAAGAAGAAGCTGAAGGAATGTGAACGTTCATTTTTATCAATCAGACTTCATTTGATTTTTACGATTGTTTCTGAATTAATAATCCAAATGGGGCAACAATGTTTTTTGTCTCTCAAGCCTGCTGAAAATTTGAACATACTTTATTCATAGCAGAGGTCAGATTATCAGGTTGATTTCCTATGCCATTGTAGTTTTCAGGCAGTCTTATTATTAGTAGCATATTTTTGTTGATTAGGATCTAGTTAGTTACCTGAATCAGCTGACTTATATACATGTTGTATTTTGTTTGTGTTGAAATATTGGCTTTGAAAATAAAACATTTATATTGCATCCAGTTTTGTACTTTTATTCAGCAGACCAGTCTTTCTATCTACAATCCTACAATACTGAGGTTGTATAGGACTGCTGCATTCTATACAAAACAAATGGTGATGTTGGCATCTTCTAATATTACAATTTGGAGACTCTAACATCAGATATATTGAATATAAAAAATATTTACCTACTTGAGTATTTGTGAAAACATCAAATGTCAGAATTGATGTTTTTAAAATGTGTATACTGTACATGCTTTTAAAGAACAGTAAGATTGACTCATTTAACCAGATCCACTATTCTGGAATAATGCAAATAGTCATTCTCACCTGTCTACATTATGACCCAGTTTAACTGTGTTGTACAAGGGACAAATGGGGAAAAGGCAAACCTGAAAGTTTCTAAAAATTTTCATTTTTAAAAATGGATAAAATTGATACCCCACAAAATTAAAATTAGTTTTTCAGGGCCGTAACCTTTGTTTAGCAGTCAATACACTGTTAAAACCTCAGTTACACCTAATCCAAAAGAGACTAAATTTTAATGGGGTATTTAACAGCGTAATTACCGCGGAAGAGCCAAAGTTTTCGTCTGTTTCCCTGATTTGACAGATTATACTGATTGCCGGCTCTTGGGTGGGGCAGGGGTGGGTGGGGAGGGGTGGTGTTGCAGGTGTTACAGAGCAGCCTGTGGAGGAGCAGTGAATGACAGACCACAACTTCAGGATCTCCGCATTAGGTTGCACATGCACTAAATCCTGAAGTTGTCAGTTTCAAAGGTGAAATGATGACAAACACTGCCAGTTTGCGGTCATCAGGTTCTCAAATTCCAGGTAATTATGTCTGTTGCGGTATGATAGTGGATGGCAGCAGGATCAGCTGTTTGAGAGTGTAGCATTAATATTGTTAAAGAAATTCTATATAAAAGATACACAAAAGTCTGAATTATTTTTAAAATTTACCAAAAAATGTATATGGACCAAATTCAAAATGGGAGACAGCTTATGTTTGATATTTTTTAATATAAATGCTTCCAAAAACCAAGTGGCGGAGCAACCAAAAAAACTGTGCCGAAAAGATCTCTTTCCTTTGTATGTTTCAAGTATAATTTTGTTTTGTATTAAACACAGACTTTCAGAACAGTGTTACTCATATCTTTGTTAGCCTTTATTAAAATGATGCTTCAGGAGCTGTTTCAGTCCCTAAGAAATAAAGATGATAATTAATCAAGTTGGAAAATGTTTATTTGTCTCCAATTAGCATTTTTCTTTATACTGTAACCTTTATCCGGGTCAGTGCTGTTGTTACCTTCACTATTCACTGATTTTTCAGTGTTCTATAATCTCCAGCGACGGGCTCATTTGGATAATTATTGCATTCAAAACACCTTACATAGGATTGCATAGGCTATACAGCACAGAAACAGGCCATTCGGCCCAACCAGTCCATGCTGGCATTTATGCTCCACTCGAGCCTGCTCCTGCCTTTCCTCATCTAAATCTATCAGCATAACTCTCTATTCCCTTCTCCCTCATGTGCTTGTCTAGCCTCCCCTTAAATGCATCGATACTATTCGCTTCAACCACCCCCTGTGGTAGCGAGTTCCACATTCTCATCACTCTTTGGGTAAAGAAGTTTCTTCTGAATTCCCTATTGGATTTCTTGGTGACTATCTTATATTGATGGCCTCTAGTTATGCTCTTCCCCACAAGTGGAAACATTCTCTCTGTATCCACTCTCTCAAAACCTTTCATAATTTTAAAGACCTCTATTAGGTCACCCCTCAGCCTTTTTTCAAGAGAAAAGACACTCAGCCTGTTCATCCTTTCCTGATATGTATACCCTCGCATTTCTGGTATCATCCTTGTTAATCTACTCTGCACCCTCTCCAGTGCCTCTATATCCTTTTTATAATATGGCAACCAGAACTGTACGCAATTCTCTAAGTGTGGTCTAACCAAGGTTCGATACAGGTTTAGCATAACTTCCCTACTTTTCAATTCTATCCCTCTAGAAATAAACCCTAGTGCTTGGTTTGCTTTTTTTATGGCCTTGCTAACCTGTGTCGCAACCTTTAGTGATTTGTGTATCTGTACTCTGAGATCCCTTTGTTCCTCTACCCAACCTAGACTCGTACCCTCCAAGTAATAAGTGACTTCCCTATTCTTCCTACCAAAATGTAGTACCTCACATTTATCTGTGTTGAACGTCATTTGCCAATTATATGCCCATTCTGCAAGTTTATTTATGTCCTCCTGTCATTTGTTGCAGTCCTCCTCAGTATTGACTATCCCCCCCCCAATTTGGCGTCACCCGCAAATTTAGAAATTGTGTTTTTGATTCCAAATTCTAAACGTTAATGGCCCAAAAATTTGGCCGTTCCCGGGTGAGTACACAGTCCGTACTCACCCGTATTCATGCGCGGGAAACCGGAACTTCCGGTATGGTGAAGGGGGCGGTTCCTAGGTGAACCGCGTGCGCGCTAGAGGCTGCGCGCACGCAGCACACTTAGATTTTTTTTCAGGTTTCAACGCGAGGGTAAGTATTGAAGATTCTACGCTAGTAAAAAGGAGGCGTAAGACCCCTTTTGAACAAGGTAAGTAGTTAATTAAGTATAATTAAAAAATTTTTCAACAGGTTTATCTTTTTTAGATACTTTAAAGAAAGGTAAGTTTATTTTTATAACTTTTAAAAAGTATTTTAATTTTTTCAAAAATTTTAATTTTTGTTTAAAGTGGTTAATTTATTTAACTATAGTTATTTTATAAATGTGATGGTTTTTTAAAAAAAATTATTTGAAGTTTAGCTGTTCTTTTGGGGCCGATTTCAATTCACAGATTTGACAGGTCTCCTGTCAAATCTATGAATGAAAGATGGTCTGCTGCCATTGGCTCTCCATGGCCCACGTGATCCCAGGGGTCACATCGCACTAACTGCACCCCTGGAACACGCAAGCACTGCGCGCCAGCTCTTGGGAGAGGCCCGGGACCCGAAGTTCCTGTGGGCCCAAAACACAACGGCAGGCGCGGTGGGTAAGAGCGCGCGCGATCCTTACCCCCGCGGCAAGCCGGCCACGCGAATTTCTAAGCCAATGTAAATTGTGAACAACAGTGGTCCCAGCACTGATCCTTGTGGAACACCACTACTCACCTTCTGCCACTGTGAATAGCTACCCTTTACCCCTACTCTTCTGCTTTCTGTCTTGAAGCCAACTAGCTATCCATTCTGCGACTTGTCCCCTGACTCTGCATTCTCTGACCTTGTTCATCAGTCTATTATGGGGTACCTTGTCGAAGGCCTTTTGAAAATCTAGATAAATTACATCTACTGCATTACCATTGTCTACTCTCTCTGTTACCTCTTCAAAAAATGTAATGAGGTTGGTCAAGAAAGACTTTCTCTTTTGAAATCTATGCTTTTTTTAAAATTCGTTTTTATGGGATATGGGTGTCGCTAGCAAGGCCAGCATTTATTGCCCATTCCTAATTGCCCTTGAGAAGGTGGTGGTGAGCCGCCTTCTTGAACCGCTACAGTCTGTGTGGTGAAGGTACTCCCACAGTGCTGTTAGGGAGGGAGTTCCAGTATTTTGATCCAGCGACGATGAAGGATTGGCGATATACTTCTAAGTCAGGATGGTGTGTGACTTGGAGGGGAACTTGGAGGTGGTGGTGTTCCCATGCATCTGCTGCCCTTGTCCTTCTAGGTGGAAGAGGTCACGGGTTTGGGAGATGCTGCCGAAGAAGCCTTGGCAAGTTGCTGCAGTGCATCTTGTAGATGGTACACACTGCAGCCACGGTACGCCGGTGGTGGAGAGAGTGAATGTTTAAGGTGGTAGATGGGATGCCAATCAAGTGGGCTGCTTTGTCCTGTATGATGTTGAGCTTCTTGAGTGTTGTTGGAGCTGCATTCATCCAGGCAAGTGGAGAGTATTCCATCACACTCCTTACTTGTGCCCTGTAGATGGCAGAAAGGCTTTGGGGAGTCAGGAGGTGAGACACTCGCCACAGAATACCTAGCCTCTGACCTGCTCTTGTTGCCACAGTATTTATGTGGCTGGTCCAGTTAAGTTTCTGGTCAATGGTGAACCCCAGGATGTTGATGGTGGGGGATTCGACGATGGTAATGCCGTTGAATCTCAAGGGGCGGTGGTTAGACTCTCCCTTGTTGGAGATAGTCATTGCTTGGCACTTCCTTATTATATTTTGGTTTCTAGATGCTCTTCTATTTTCTCCTTTAGTAGGGCTTCCATTATTTTTCTTGCCACCGATGTTAAGCTGACTGGACTGTAATTCCCTGGACATGTTCTATCCCCCTTCTTGAATATAGGTATTCCTTCAATTGAGAGCTGACCGTTGTGGGGTGGAAAAATACATTGCTATAGGATTTAAAGAGCCAGGTATCATCATCATCGTTTTGGCTGTAAAAGATCAATTTATTATTGTTGGATGTCAGTGAAGTCTTCCATAGGACACAGAGCCCCTCCACATTTTGCAGATTCTAATTTTGAAATGCTGTAGCAGGAAGCTCACCGAAGAGGGAGGCACACTTTGGAAAAGACAGAAACAGTTTTCAAAGGAGCACTGCTCAAAGCCAGTGGAAGGAAGTGTCGAGGGCTGTGAGTGGCAGTTCAACGACTCCACACAACTCCATTCTGTGCTGGAAAAGCTTTAATGAGGTCAGAGCAGTCAGCTACATCTTCCAAGAATGCACTGAAGGAGGTCTGCTGCTTGCAATGACCTTTCCCAACACATTGTGTTAAAGTGCTTAGATAGCTTATATCCACAGGCTTCATCTGGAAGGTTTCCTTCACTCACATCCTTACATGTAGGAGCAAAAGATACTTTTTGCATTGTTTTCAAAGGAAGAATTAAGGCAGCAGGGAGGGATCAGTGAAAGGTGCCAGCCCCCAAATGTGAGACCTCTTGCTTCCTATAAGGATGAAGCCTTGGAGATTCTGGGAAGCCAAAGAGTCAGAGTTGGAAAGGAGGAAGGCAAGTGCCAGCTGAGGTTTTGGCATGGCACTCTGCTTCTTCCTATTGTCTCCTGCATTGATTGGTACTGGACAATGATATGAATCCCTCATGTCTCTCCTGCCAGCCCTGCATATTTCCTCAAAGATAATTTGATAACAAAGAAATGAAACTCACATTGATGCTGGAGTCCTGGTCCATAAAATGTGTATTTCATCTAGACATGCTGTTCTCATCAATGCAGTAACCAGTTTAAAATGGTAACAATAATGGCACAGCTACCCATCCACAACTCAAAAATATAAAATAAAGATTCTTACAATATTAAACAGGACAGATCTCTGATCTGTGATATCTTCAACAAATTAGATTTCCTCTTAAGAGTCTGCAATCATGAATAGCGTGGTCTCTCTATAAGTTTCATCCTTTGTAGGATCCTGGGGGCTTCATCTAAGATCCACACTGCATCTTATTCGCATCACAAACCTATCACAAGCTATTTGCTCTTCCAATCTAAGTTTCATTTGGTTAATATTACACATCATGATACAGACATAGAAAATACAGAAAACTACAGTGAAACTAGGCCCCACCCCCCACCCCACCCCACCCCCGGCTGATACTACCATATTATCAATAAATCATCCCTTGGACTTAAAAGATATTCCAGATCTCCTTTTACCATTATCCATCTTGTGGATAATTTTGGCTTAGTATTATTTCTCCCTAGTCCTCAATTTTCCCAATTTCATTGTTAACTCAAAGGAACACAACCCTGAATTTTGAAATTTGTAATTCTATGTCCCTCTTTAATTTGATACCAATTGTTCTGATAGGTGCCAGTATGTTTACCACTATCCTTCTTGTTTCATTCATTATTTAGTGAGTTTCACTATGGAGCATATGTCAGTCAGTGCCTTAATTTAAAAAGTTCAAATCAATAGTGATACAGTATATGTTCACCTGAGCTGTATTAACCATTTCATGTAGTGGTGCTGTCAACATGACTGAGCATGTCTGAGACTTGTTCTTGAATGCATGATGAAAATGCACTTTACATGCTAGTTGCCTCGCACAACATATCACATTTACATGTACAGCGGTATCCCAAGATCACGCCCGGGCTATCTGGCATTCAGGCTATCTTATCAAAACATTGGGGGTTGCCTGGAGGTCTTTTCTGATCTCCCCCTGCATGGTCCCGATGTCTCTGGTAGTAGCTAGGCTCTCGAATACATTTTCCTGACTGTTGAGCATAGGCAAGGACACAACCATCTCCAAGAGAAAACTATCAATGAACTCTCCTTTACACTTTCCTAACTTTCACGGATTGTGCATTGATACCAGATTAATATCTTTTGGTCAATTGTACCCAGGTGATTTATATTACTCCTGGGTGCACTCACACATCTTTTCCCCAACCCTTTCTGTTCAGACTCCTGAAATACACCCATAATCACCTTAGACCCCATTTGGTGGTGTATTTTTTCTGTTTCTGTCTTATACCCTCAGTCACTTCATGTCAAATTTACACATCCCATTATATTACCATTTCACCTCATTCATGAGCCCTGGAGGAACCTTATAGTCAAATACAATATTGACAGTTTGGTCCAATATTTGAATACATTTCTGTTTATTTTACTTAAACTCTTCCTGGACCTTTTTTGCTCCAAATATCCTGCTTTATTGTACCTGAGTCCAATTTATCTTTTTAAGATTGTACCAATTTCCAGAGTCCAGTCCAGTCTGTAAGATAAGAGATGTTAGTTACCTTTAACACAACAGTCTCTTCTTCCAACCACCCCCCTCCGACACTAGGATTAGTTTCAGACTGGACTGGTATTGTAGGATTGACAGGCCTTGTCAATGTTAATTTTATTCCTAGAAAAAAAAATTCTTACTTGAGATACAGCATTGGGCAGGAACCACCTAGATTGGACGCTTAAAAAAAAAAGATTATCTCATGTTACACCCTTCAGCTAAATTGTTATCCCTCAATTGCTTGAACAGCAATTTATATCAACATATCTTATTCCGGAAACAAATGACGCCCAGGCTTGGTGGTTTTACAGCAGAGCTTGCAATTGCTTTTGGAGGTAACTGTTATCACCCCTGCCTACCGAGCACTCTGTCTCAGAAGCTCATAGAACATACTGAATGAGTTAAAACTAGGCTTGAGGAGGCTAAGTTTCACTCCAACTTGTCACCATGCTGTGACATTGCTCACTATTCCAGAATCATTCTGGAATGCAAAGATAAACCCGGCTCTTATTCTCTACTGCTAACCATCTTCTTAAACCCCACTCCTGTCTCCTCCACCCTCACCTCCGATAACAAGTGTGAGGAGCTCATGGACTTCTTTGTCCAGTTCCTCTCCACTGAGGAAAACTCTCCACTGGCTGGAGTCATACCTAACATAAAGGAAGATGGTTGTGGTGATTGAAGGTTAATCATCACAGCCCCAGGATATCGCTGCAGGAGTTCCTCAGGGCAGTGTCATAGGCCCAACCATCTTCAGCTGCTTCATCAATGAATGTCCTTCCAACAGAAGGTCAGAAATGGGGATGTTCGCTGATGACTGCACCGTGTTCAGTGCCAGTCACAACTCCTCAGATAATGAAGCAGTCCATGCCCGCATGCAACAAGACCTGGACGACGTTCAGGCTTGGGCTGATAAGGGGCAGGTAACATTTGCGCCACAGAAGTGCCAAGCAATAACTATCTCCCAACAAGCAAAAGTCTAACCACCTCCCCTTGACATTCAATGGCATTACCATCGCCAAATCCCCCACCATCAACATCCTGGGGGTTACCATTGACCAGAAACTTAACTGGACCAGCCACATAAATACTGTGGCAACAAGAGCAGGTCAGGCTAGGTATTCTGCAGCGAGTGTCTCACCTCCTGATTCTCCAAAGCCTTTCTACCATCTACAAGGTACAAGTAAGGAGTGTGATGGAATACTCTTCATTTGCCTGGATGAGTGCAGCTCCAACAACACTCAAGAAGCTCGACACCATCCAGGACAAAGCAGCCCGCTTGATTGGCACCCCATCCAGCATCTTAAACATTCACTCCCTCCACCACCGGTGTATCGTGGCTGCAGTGTGTACCATCTACAAGATGCACTGTAGCAACTCGCCAAGGCTTCTTCGGCAGCACCTCCCAAACCTGCAACCTCTTGCACCTAGAAGGACAAGGGCAGCAGATGCATGGGAACACCACCACCTCCAAGTTCCCCTCCAAGTCACACACCATCCTGACTTAGAAGTATATCGCCAATCCTTCATCGTCGCTGGATCAAAATCCTGGAACTCCCTACCTAACAACACTGTGGGAGTACCTTCACCACACGGACTGCAGCAGTTTAAGAAGGCGGCTCACCACCACCTTCTCAAGGGCAATTAGAGATGGGCAATAAATGCTGGCCTTGCCAACGACGCCCACATCCCATAAAAACGAATTTTAAAAAGTTTTAAAATCTCCTTCAGCCCCCCCCCCTCCCCCCCAAGATATCTGCGCTCCACTAATTCTGCCCTCTTGAGCATCCCTGATTATAATCACTCAACCTTTGGTGGCCATGCCTTCTGTTGCCTAGGCTCTAAGCTCTGGAATTCCCTGCCTAAACCTCTCTGCCTCGCTACCTCTCTTTCCTCCTTTAAGACGCTCCTTAAACCCTACCTCTTTGACCAAGCTTTTGGTCACCTGCCCTAATTTATCCTTATGTGGATCGGTATCAAATTTTTTGTCTTAAAATACTCCTGTGCAGTGTCTTGGGATGTTTTACTACGTTAAAGGCTCTATATAAATACAAGTTGTTGTGACATTTGATATTAGATCTGCAGAGGAATTAAAAATTCTTTACTACTGGATCTCCTTGCACCAACACCTTTCTAGCAAAGGCCACTCTGGAACACTGGAACTAATTTAATGTAAAAGAAATATTCTTGTTAATCCTGCGTCACACACCCCCCCCCCCCCCCTGCCCACCCCTGACGGTCCCGAAAACCATGGTCACCTGAAAGAAAATCCATTGTGGCTCTTGAGATCCATGAATGGGTTAATTGCACAGAATGCATTTGTACTGGGGGAAAAAAATCACAGTGTGTGTGAAAAGAGGGTGCGAAGTCAACTGCAGTGCTGCAGACTCTCAGATTTCAATTCAGCAAAGTTTCTTCAAATTTACTTGAAAAGAATACAATTGATTTAGCTGTCAAATCTCAGACATAAAATAGGACATCATCCTGTAACTGTAATTCTCCAACTTCCTTTTACTTTTTGTCAAAGTCTTTATACATTTCTCTTAAATATCAATTGTATTCACGTTCACCGACAAAACCATTCATGTCACCTTATTTATACTGAACAATTCACTACTTATAAAACTTAAATGATTGATTCCTCTGACGCCCTCCGCCACTTTAACAGTTTCCAGTTTCCTGGCCCCAACCGCCTCCTTTTCACCATGGACGTACAATCCCTCTACACCTCCATCCCCCACCAGGATGGCCTGAGGGTGCTCCGCTTCTTCCTTGAACAGAGGCCCAACCAGTCCCCATCCACCGCCACCCTCCTCCGCCTGGCTGAACTTGTTCTCACATTGAACAACTTTTCCTTTGACTCCACTCATTTCCTCCAAATCAAAGGTGTTGCTATGGGTACCCGCATGGGTCCTAGCTATGCCTGCCTTTTCGTGGCATATGTGGAACACTCTTTGTTCCAGTCCTACTCGGGTCCCCTCCCTCACCTCTTTTTCCGGTACATTGACGACTGTATCGGTGCCGTTTCCTGCTCTCGCCCTGAACTAGACAATTTCATTCACTTTGCCTCCAATTTTCACCCTTCCCTCACCTTCACATGGTCCATCTCCGACTCTTCCC
Organism: Squalus acanthias; assembly: GCA_030390025.1. NCBI lineage: Eukaryota > Metazoa > Chordata > Chondrichthyes > Squaliformes > Squalidae > Squalus > Squalus acanthias. The sequence continues at coordinate 126,423 of JASTWF010000557.1, forward strand.
TTCCCTTCCTCGACTTCTCCGTCTCCATCTCTGGGGATAGGTTATTGACCAACATTCACTACAAGCCCACTGACTCCCACAGCTACCTGGACTACACTTCCTCCCACCCCGCCTCCTGTAAGGACTCTATTCCCTTCTCCCAGTTTCTCCGTCTCCGCCGCATCTGCTCCGACGATGCCACCTTCCATACCAGTGCTTCCGACACGTCTTCCTTTTTCCTCAACCGAGGATTCCCCTCTACCGTGGTCGACACGGCCCTCGACCATGTCCGTTCTATCTCCCGCACTTCTGCCCTCACCCCGGCCCCTCCCTCCCAGAACCACGATAGAGTTCCCCTTGTCCTCGCCTTTCACCCCACCAGCCTCCACATTCAACGGATCATCCTCCGCCATTTCCACCACCTCCAACGTGATCCCACCACCAAACGTATCTTCCCCTCACCTCCCCTTTCAGCATTCCATAGGGACCGCTCCCTCCAAGACACCCTAGTCCACTCCTCTATCACCCCCAGCACCCCTTCCCCCTCGCCCGGCACCTTCCTGTGCAAGCGCAGGAGATGCAACACCTGCCCTTATACATCCCCCCCTTCCCACTCTTCAGGGCCCCAAACACCCCTTCCAGGTGAAACAGCGATTTACTTGTACTTCTTGCAATCTAGTATACTGTATTCGCTGCTCACGATGTGGCCTCCTCTACATTGGGGAGACCAAATGCAGATTGGGTGACTGCTTTGCGGAACACCTCCGTTCAGTCCGTAAGGGGGACCCCGAGCTCCCGGTCGCTTGTCATTTTAATTCACCTCTCCACGCCCACTCAGACCTCACCGTCCTCGGCCTCGTGCATTGTTCCACGGAAGCTCAGCATAAGCTCGAGGAACAGCACCTCATCTTTCATTTAGGCACTTTACAACCTTCCGGACTCAATATCGAGTTCAACAATTTCAGATCATAACCTCGGCCCCTACCACATATATATACATTTTATCCACCCTTTTGGTTCATGCCTTTTTTTTCTCTCTCTCCCCCTACAGCAGCTGTCTCTCATTCTGCCAGCATTTCACACTTCACACTTCTAGCCACCTTTTGTTTCTTAACCTGTCCCATTACCATCTCGTCTTGCCTTGAGCATCTCTTAATGTCTCTACTTACCATAGTTATTCCTCCCCCCATCCTCCCCCTTGCTTTTTTATCTGTTTCATTTCCTGCTTTTTTCTCAGTTCTGACGAAGGGTTTCGACCTGAAATGTTAACTCTGTTTCTCTCTCCATGGATGTTTCCTGGCCAGCTGAGTTTTTCCAGCGTTTTCTGTTGTTTAAATTATTGATTCCTTGTTATGGATATGCTGGCTGCTTTTCATAGGAAATGTAATGAAATTACTGGTCCTGACGAACAATGCAAGTTTCCTATTTGATGCAGTTATGGATTGAAGGTCGGGAAATATGGCAGCGATTTCCCACAGGTCGTGGAAAGAGCCTGTTGTATTAAAGTCCAAAGCAGCAACTGACCATCCTGGAGTGGGCCCATGTCTGGTTGCAGCAATATGCAGAGTTTGGTGATGAAATTCATGGGGGGGGGGGGGGGGTGGAAGAGAGGTTCAGATAAGAGATCCTTGCTCCATATACATGTGTCCCAGAATGAGAATGTGTCCAAATGGAATCTCAATGGTATAAGCAAACCTGTCTGGTATACCTCCTCTGCCCCTCCTCCAGAATCTGTTATTGAGAGGTGAGCCCATAGAATGACCCCTAGCTGGACCCCAATGAGAAGGCTAACATCTGTAACTGTACTAGAGAAAAAAGATGCAATACAGCTATAAGCATTTGTCAGAAAGGTTGGATTGGGCGCTTGGGGAGAGGAGACTGGGGAATGGGGGCTTGGGAAGTACAGGAGACTGGGGAATGGAGGAGATAAGGGGACGGGTTCAAGTGGGTGGGGGGAGAATGGGATGTGGGTGGGCATGAGGACCAGCATTTTCTGCAGAGCTGGGAGCAGCAACAGCAACGTGGTGAGTGGGAGCAGCACTGAGAGAGGAGCAGCCAGTACAGGGGTAAGTAAAAACTGGGGATGTTACTGTGCAGAAGAGCGAATGGGGAACTAGGGATAGAAACCAAGGATTCTCAATGGAGGAAGCAAGGGGGAATGGAGGAGGAAGGTTCTTGAACTGAGGGCATCATGGGATTCTTCACTACATGTGGCTATTGAGGTAGAGACTAAAACTTTATTTAAAAGGTAAGGGGGTAAATATTTGAAAAGGAACAATATAAAAGGATCTGGGGGAATGGGGTTAAGAGAATGCCAGCACTGGGGGCCAAATGCCCTCCTCCTGTGCTGTAATTTCTTTAACTCTATGAAAACTCTCCTCTATTGAGACCGAGCCCAGGGAGTGGTTTAGAAATGTTGGTGCTGAGCTGAGTTGAGGATGATGTTCCTTGTGAGAAGTGGCCCAAACACTGAGCCTGTTGCCCTTTATGCAATCTCGGTTTGGTTCAGGTTGGTTTTGACGTGCGAAGTCCAAGTACAGATGTCTTCCTTTTTCCTCAACTGAGGATTCCCCTCCATCGTGGTTGACAGGGCTCTCGACCGTGTCTGTTCCATTTCCTGCACTTCTGCTCTCATCCCTTCCCCTCCCTCCCAGAACCACGCTTTGTCCTCACCTTCCACCCCACCAGCCTCCACATTCAATGGATCATCCTCCGCCATTTCCGCCACCTCCAGCGTGATCCCACCACCAAGCACATCTTCCCCTCCCCTCTCAGCATTCCGAAGGGACTGTTCCGCAACACCCATGTCCACTTCTCAATCACCCCCTTCCCATGGCACCTTCCCATGTAAGCGTAGGAGATGCAACACCTGCCCTTTTACCTCCTCCCTTCCCACTGTCCTGGGCCCCAAACACTCATTCCAGATGAAACAGCAATTTACTTGTACTTCTTTCAATTTAGTATACTGTATGTGCTGCTCACTATGCAGTCTCCTCTACATTAGGGAGACCAAACGCAGATTGGGTGACCGCTTTGCGGAACACCTCCGTTCAGTCCTCAGCCTCCTACACTGTTCCAATAAAACTCAACGTAAGCTCGAGGAACAGCACCTCATCCTTCGATTAGGCACTCTACAGCCTTCCGGACTTAACATTAGAACATAGCATAAGAACATAAGAAATAGAAGCAGGAGTAGGCCATTTGGCCCTTCGAGCCTACTCCGCCATTCAATAAGATCATGGCTGATCTTCTACCTAATCTCCACTTTCCTGAACTATCCCCATATCCCCTGATTCTCTTAATACTCAAAAATCTATCACTCTCTGTCTTGAATATATTCAATGACTTCAATGAGTTCAACAATTTCAACATAACCTCTGCCCCCATTTTTTCAGGCAGCAGCTGTTGATGATTCTGCTATTCCCATTTACACCTCCACTAGACCCATCTTCTGTTTCTTTACTTGTCCCATTACCATATCTTTTTGCCTTGCACCATTATCCCTTTTGTCATTTAATCTCTCCTGCCTTCCCTTTTGTTATTTCCTCCCCTTCCCTCTTTCCATGCCTGTGTACTTGCTTAAAACCAGTTGCATCCAATGTTCCGTTTAAGCTGCGCAGCAGCGCCGGGCTCTGTAGGTTACGCGCAGCTGGTTCACCAGCTTTTAAATGGAAAAAACACACATGCGCAAAATTTTTAATGGGTAGCGCATAGGGTTGCAAAATTCCGGGAATTTTTAAAAGAGGAAACTTTCCATAGGAATTTTCAGGAATTTATGGGAATTTTGAGTTTTTTTGCACACTGATGGTTTTTGTCTCTGACCCTTATATTATCTTTGTCATCAAAATAGACATACTGTTCCATACAAATAAAAACAGGCTTTCAAAACTTTAGTTAGGTTATAATTTTGAACTTTATTGAACCCCCACAAAAAAGACCCATCTAAAATAAAATAAAAAGAGCGTCAGCTTATTTAGCCTGTAATTTGTTCTTATTTTGTCCCTTTGAGTCTTCTACTCATGAGTCTTCTACTCATCATTGCTCCTCCTGATTCTCTGACTCGGCTCTGATGTGTCCATTTCCTCCTCTGTGTCACTGTCTAGCTGTGTGGTGGACACTTCTGTATCTGGCTCAATAAGTTGTAGGTTCGTCTGGATAGCCACCAGTTTCTCCACTCTCTTGTTAGTCAACCTGTTGCGCACCTTTGTATGCGTATTCCCAAAAAGTGACCAGTTTCGTTCAGAGGCCGCTGATGAAGGTGGGATTTGGAGTATCACCGATGCAATGGGTGACAGGGCCTCAGATGCACAAAGTCCCTTCCACCAGGTATGTGCACTGATATGCTTGCATGATTCCCATATCCCGTCCCCATTCCAAAGACCTTGCTTGGTAGAGAAGTTTGCCAGACTTCCCAGAACTTTGCCCACGTCCAGATTGAGGTGGCGTGAGAGGGTAGAAATCACACTGTAAGCGCTGTTGATCTGTTCTCCAGAAAGTATTGGTCTCCCAACATGCTTTGGGTCCAGCATGTATGCTGCAGCATGAATCGGCTTGACACAAAATTCTTGACGCATCTGTATGAATTGAACAATTGCCTTCTCCTCTGCTTTGAGCAGTAGGGATGTGGGTAGGGCAATGCTGATTTGTTCTTTTAAATCAGCAAGAAGCCTGAGAACATCTGACAAGACAGCGTCATCTCCTTCAATCTGAGCAATTGCAGATGCTACTGGTGAGAGTAGTTTAAGGCTGTTAACCACTCTCTCCCAAAGCACATCATCCAGCAGTATTTTCTTGATGGTGGTTTCCATATCCCCAGACTGGGATATTGCCATTTCTTGCAGCGACTCCTTACCCTCCAGAAGGCTGTTGTACATTATGACAACGCCACCCCATCTAGTGTTGCTGGGCAGCTTCAGTGTGGTGTTCTTGTTCTTTGTTGTTTGCTTGGAGTTGTAGGTTGCTGCAACTACCTGACATACTTAACAACTTGCTTGGCTCTCTTGTACAGTGTTTCCATGGTTCTCAAACCCATGATGTCCTTGAGGAGCAGGTTGAGCCCATGAGCTGCGCACCCAATAGATGTAATATGAGGGTAGGCCTCCTCCACTTGAGCCCAAGCAGCCTTCATATTCACAGCATTGTCAGTAACTACTGCAAAGACCTTTTGTGATCCAAGATCATTGATGACCGCTTTCAGCTCATCAGCAATGTATGTGCCTGTGTGTCTGTTGTCCTTAGTGTCTGTGCTCTTGAAGAACACTGGGAGAGGAGTGGAGACGATGTAGTTTATGATGCCCTCCCCTCGTACATTTGACCACCCATCTGAGAAAACTGCAACACAGTCTGCCATCTCTATTGTTTCTCTGTTATACTCAGCCTCCAGCAAATAAGTAGACAAAACATGTCTGGTGGGAGGACAGTATGCAGGGCGAATAACATTGAAAAATCTTTTCCAGTACACATTGGCTGTGAGCATGAGGGGGTGAGCCTGTCACATATACAGCTCGAGCAAGGCACTCATCTGCATTCTTCTGGCTATGGTTATCCATTGTATCAAAGAACCTTCCAAGTGGGCCAGGAGTTGCTGATGATAAGGAGCCTGATGCTAAATGTGAACCATCATCTCCTTGAATGGAAGCAGAGGAACTCTGGGCTGACTGCTGTGAGCTTTGAGTGAAGTTGTTGCATTTGGATAAATGCTGCTGCATCTTTGTGGCATTCTTTACATATGGCTTTGTACAGTGTTTGCACATGTACACAGTCTTTCCATCTTTAATGCCTGGGGTAAAATGCTTCCACACATCCGACGGTAAACGTGGCATTGTTCTATGCAGAGAAATAAAGGGCATTCGTCTCTGTGTCGAACTGCGGTCGATCAGCACGATTGCAACAGGCCAGGGTGAGTAAATTTTTCCTGATGCTCCATGTGATGGAAGCATGACCTGTGCATGCACGACGCTACATCACCAATAGAGGGAGCTAATCGCTCATCCACTCATCCAACCAATCAGGACACATTTGTTCACAGTCACACACAAAACTTGTAATTATTAAAACAAGCCAAGTAAGAAGATAAACATATATTGATTAAGAAATTTCTTAATAATTAAGATTCCATCTCTGTTAGTAATTTTAAGAGAGGACCTGTGAAAAAAAAAGAAAGACAAAAATAAAACATTATGCTAGCATGTGCTTTTTTGGGCAAAATTCCCAAGCTAAACTTCCCGTGGAAAATTTCCAGAAATTTACCGGAAACTTTCCACCCCTTTGCAACCCTAGTCGCGCAGCCCGTTAAAGGGGTCATGCGGCCCCAAAAAAATTAGAGGGAACATTGGTTACATCTCTAACTTTTTCCAGTTCTGACGAAAGGTCATCGACCAGAAACGTTAACTGTTTCTCTCTCCACAGATGCTGCTTGACCTGCTGAGTATTTCCAGCATTTTCTGTTATTTCACCTCTAACTGAGGTTCCCAGTTCAGATTTGTCACCTTCACACAGAACCAAAGAAATGGGGAGAGAGATACAGCCTGTTGAAAGTGGCATGAACTGGGGAGCCTGACCGCACCTTGTGCAGTGCGGGGTATTTCTGGCTATGGTTTCAGGATGAATATCAGTGGGTTATAGGATTACTACTAGTTACAGGTAGGATATCGGGGCATTACACCTATTACTACTAGTGAGTTATTGTATGTTGGTTATAAGGGGAATCTGAGTATTACTATTCAGTGGAATTTCAGTATTAGTTACTAATGGAATCAAAGTTCTTCCCACCTCTCGTTTTCCCCTCTACAAATTGCTCCACCACCATTGCTTTCCTCTCTTCGTCTGCTGACGAGTGGCTTCCTGGTTCTTGGAACTTCTAGTACAACAGCTGCTGGCGTGAAACCACGAGCAAAGATGTTCAACTGCAGGAGACCCAACTGTTATAAGGTAAATGCAATAATGTTTGTAGAAGTCATGTGATCAATTGCCACAGAACATCAGGTGATCAAACCTTCAACCAGAGTTGGCAACCCGAATTGCTAAGTCTGCTGTAACGGTTATTTCATGCTGTTTTGTTTTCATTTCCTGCATTACAACAGTTACTACACTCCAAAAGTACTTCATTGGCTGTAAAGCGCTTTGAGACATCCGGTGGTCGTGAAAGGCTCTCTCTCTATACACACACACAAGTCTTTCTTTTCTTTCTGTACAACTTTCTCAGCTTCCACCTGGGGAAAAAAAAGTCAGACATTTAAAACCAGGCACTAAGTAAAAGTGTATTCGTAAAATGTTCTCAGAATAATTTCATTTTTTGTGTTTAGGGTTTCCCCTAAAGTCCGTTCAAAAAAAAATTGTTCACTTTAAAACTTTAGCAAACTTTTGTTTGTGAATGTGGCGGCACTCCAGCCTGAGCGGGGGTGTGAAAGTAGTACGTATGCGTCATCATGCGAATTCCCGAGTCCTGCACTCTTGCGTCATCGGCCTCGCCCTGAGTCCGGAAGCGGTTGCGCATGCGCGGTAGGTGGTCCCGGCCCAGAAGATGGGCGCGGATTTCCTTCCTGTTGGGTTAAGTAGCGACTGTGAGCAAGTCAGGACGGAGACTGAGCGGACAGCGGGTCAGCAACAAACGGACGGTTTCTGGAGAAGAAGAATAAACCCACACTGAAATCTTAACGGTTCTCGGCAGGGAGGGGAACATTCTCGAGTTTTCTTCAAATTTCCGGGCCCGCGGCAGGGAAAAATCTCCCCGAATATTACAGATCGAGAGGATTGGGAAATGGCGCTGATCATCGCTTTGATGGCCGTCTGCATAGCCGCGGTGGTCCGGGTCACGGAGGGTGAGTGCCGCTCCTGCGCTTCATTGCTGCTTCAGGCGTGATTTTTAGCTGGGCGATGGGGGCAGATTTCCAGCACGGGCAAAATACTGCGGATGCTGGAAATCAAGAAGAACAGAAAATGCTGGATACATTCGGCAGGTTAGGCAGTACCTGTGGCGAGAGAAACGGACTTAACGTGGCACAGAAAGAGGCCCTTCGGCCCATCGCGTCCACGCCCGCCATCAAGCCCTGTCTATTCTAATCCCATTTTCCAGCGCTTGGTCCATAGCCTTGTATGCTATGGCGTTTCAAGTGCTCATCTAAATGCTTCTTGAATGTTGAGGGTTCCTGCCTCTACCACCCTTTCAGGCAGTGAGTTCCGGATTCCAACCACCCTCTGGGTGAAAAAGTTTTTCCTCAAATCCCCTCTAAACCTCCTGCCCCTTACCTTGAAACTATGCCCCCTGGTTATTGACCCCTCTACTAAGGGGAAAAGTTCCTTTCTATTTACCCTATTTATGCCCCTCATAATTTTGTACACCTCAATCAGGTCCCCCCTCAGCCTTCTCTGCTCTAAGGAAAACAACAGCCCAGCCTGTTCAGTCTCTCTTCATAGCTGAAACGCTCCAGCCCAGGTAACATCCTGGTGAATCTCCTCTGCACCCTCTCTAATGCAATCACATCCTTCCTATAGTATGGCGACCAGAACTGCACACAGTATTCCAGCTGTGGCCTCAGTAGCATTTTGTACAGCTCCATCATAACCTCCCTGCTCTTATATTCTATGCCTCGGCTAATGAAGGCAAGTATCCCATATGCCTTTTTAACCACCTTATCTACCTGTCCTGCTGTCTTCAGGGATCTATGTACATGCACACCAAGGTCCCTCTGATCCTCTGTCCTTCCTAGGGTCCTACCATTCATTGTGTATTCCCTTGCCTTGTTAGTCCTCCCAAAATGCATCACCTCACACTTTTCAGGGTTAAATTCCATTTGCCACTGTTCTGCCCATCTGACCAACCCGTCTATATCGTCCTGTAGCCTGAGACTTCCCTCCTCGCTATTTACCACTCCACCAATTTTTGTGTCATCTGCGAACTTACTGATCATACCTCCTACATTCATATCTAAATCGTTAATGTACCCTAACAGCAAGAGACCCAGCACCGATCCCTGCGGTACACCACTGGACACAGGCTTCCAGTCACAAAAACAACCTTCGACCATCACCCTCTGCCTCCTGCCACTAAGCCTATTTTGGATCCAATGTGCCAAATTACCCTGGATCCCATGGGCTCTTACCACCTTGACCAGTATCCCATGCGGGACTTTGTCAAAAGCCTTACTGAAGTCCATGTAGACTACATCAACTGCACTACCCTCATCCACACACCTAGTCACCCCCTTGAAAAATTCAATCAAATTGGTTAGACATGATCTCCCCCTGACAAAGCCATGCTGACTATCCTTGATTAATCCTTGCCTCTCCAAGTGGAGACTAACTCTGTCCCTCAGAATTTTTTTCAATAATTTCCCTACCACTGATGTTGGGCTCACTGGCCTGTAATTCCCTGGTTTATCCCTACTACCCTTCTTGAATAATGGTACTACGTTAGCTGTTCTCCAGTCCTCTGGCACCTCCCCTGTGGCCAGAGAGGTTCTGAAAATTTGTGTCAGACCCCCTGCAATCTCCTCCCTTGCCTCACACAGCAGCCTGGGATACATCTCATCTGGGTCTGGGGAATTATCCACTTTTAAACCCGCTAAAACCGTTAGTACCTCCTCCCCCTCAATGCTAATTTGTTCAAGTATATCACAATCCCCCTGCCTGATTTCTATGTCTACGTCGTTTTTCTCCATAGTGAACACAGATGCTAAATATTCATTTAAAACCTCACCTACATCTTCCGGCTCTACACACAGATTGCCACTTTGGTCCCTAATGGGCCCTACTCTTTCCCTGGTTATTCTCTTGCCCTTAATATACTTATAAAACACCTTGAGATTTTCCTTTATTTTGCCTGCCAGTGTTTTTTCATGCCCCCTCTTCGCTCTCCTAATTTCTGTTTTAAGTACCCCCTTGCACTTTCTATACTCCTCTAGGGCTTCCACTGTTTTTAGTCCTTTGTATCTGCCAAAAGCCTCCCTTTTTTTCCTAATCCATTCTTGTATATCCCTTGACATCCAGCGTTCCCTGGGTTTGTTGGTCCCACCCTTGACCTTTACAGGAACATGTTGGCGTTGTACTCTCTCTATTTCCTTTCTGAAAGACTCCCACTGCTCTGATGTGGATTTTCCTACAAATAGCTGATCCCAGTCCACTTTGGCCAGATCCTGCCTTATCATATTAAAATCGGCCTTCCCCCAATTTGGAACCTTTATTTCCGGTCCATCTTTGTCCTTTTCCATGACTACCTTAAATCTCACTGAATTATGGTCAGGTTGATTGATGACCTTTCGTCAGAACTGGAAAAAGTTAGAGATGTAACAGATTTTAAGCAAGTGCAGGGGCAGGGAAAGGGAGGAGGGGGGGAAAGAACAAAAAGTAAGGTCTGTGATAAGGTGGAAGGCAGGAGAGATTAAATGACAAAAGGGAAGATGGTGCAAGGCAAAAGGAGATGGTAATGGAACAAGTAAAGGAACAAAAGATGGGTCTAAGAAGAGGTGAAGATGGGAATGGCAGAATAATCAACAACTGCTGCCTGAAAAAATGGGGGCAGAGTTTATGATCTGAAATTGTTGGAGTCTGGAAGGCTGTACAGTGCCTAATAGAAAGATGAGGTATTGTTCCTTGAGCTTACATTGAGCTTCATTGGAACAGTGTACTGTAATGCCAACCCCACAGCTCATAAATCAAGAGATAAACTCTTTAAAAAAAATAAGGAATTTGGTATAGAAATCAGTGGGTACCCTTTTTTTCCAAACATAAACCAACATATATGTAATGGCAGCCTATGTACTACTCCTACCAGTGTTTTCTGCCCCTTGTTATTCCTTATCTCCACCCATACTGATTCTACTTCTTGATCTTCCGAGCCGAGATCCTTTCTTGCTACTGTCCTTATGTCATCCTTTATTATCAGGCTACTCCCCCTCCTTTTCCATTCTGCCTGTCTTTTCGAAACGTCACGTACCCTGGAACATTTAGATCCCAACCTTGGCCACCTTGCAACCATGTCTCTGTAATGGCTATTAGATCAAACCCATTTACCTCTATTTATGCCACTAGTTCATCTATCTTGTTACGAATGCTTCATGCATTCAGATAAGGAGCCTTTAATTTTTTTACCATTATTCCCTGCTTTGACCTTTTCTCTGCTGTATTGCTACTATTAAACTCGCTGTCCCTTCCTGTCATACTCTGCTTAATTTTACACAAATCGCTACACTGCTCTATTGCCTTGAGCTTTCTCTTTAGAATTCTAAATTTCCCCTCACCTGACCCCTTTCTCTCTTTCCCCCCCCCCCCCCCCCCCCCCAGCTTAGTTTAAAGCCCTATCTACAGCCCTAGTTATTCAGTTCGCCAGGATGCTGGCCCCAGCCCGGTTTAAGTGGGGCCCGTCCTGACAGAAAATCTCTCAGTGGTGCCAGTGCCCCAGGAATTGAAACCCCATTTTCCCACACTGCTCTTTGAGCCACGCATTTAACTCTCTGATCTGCTTGACCCTATACCAATTTGCGCGTGGCTCAAGTAGTAATCCAGAGATTATTACCCTTGTGGTTCTGCTTATTAATTTAAACCCTAGCTCCTCAGCAGAACCTTATTCTTGGTTCTACCTATGTCGTTGGTTCCTACATGGACCACGACAACTGGATCCTCCCCCTCCCACTCCCAAGTTCTTCTTTAGCCGAGAGGAGATATCCTTAATACGATAGCAAAATAGAGGAGATATCCTTAACCCTGGCAGGCAACACAGCCTTCGGGACTCTCTTTCGCGGCTGCAGAGAACAGTATCTACCCCCTTGACTATACTGTTCCCTTCTACTACCACATTCCTTCCTCCTTCTCCGCCCCCCCCCCCCCCCAAACTTGGATGGCCCCCCTGTACCACAGTGCCGTGGTCAGTTTGCCCATCCTCCCTGCAGTCCTTTTCCTCATCCATACGGGTAAAAAGTACCTCGTACCTGTTGGACAAGGTCCAGGGCTGAGGCTCCTCCATCACTCCCTTCCTGACTCTCAGTCACACCCTCCTGACCACTGACGTAAGTAATCAAATTTCACGTGATCAGATTGTGGGGGGGGGGGGGGGCGGAGCACAAGGGTGGTTGGAGCAATAATAAATAAAACGGACAGAAACATTGGAGCATAGAGCGGTTTCACTCGTGTGAAGCATGCTAGGTAATGGTCCTGCCGTTAATCGCCACAAAGGCGAGACTGCGCGGCTGATTCCCTCCACTTAAAACATTTAAAAACTGAATCTTTAACTGAACTAATCACTCATTTTAAATATTTCTATTCATAAATGTGATAGACAAGACGGATCATTTTCCTAATCCGCTCTTGCTCTGGGCCTAGTTTATGATCCGCGCTGATCAAGCGCAAATCGGCGGGTTTTTTTGCGCAGGTGCAAATCGACGAATTGCTGTCATCAGACATTTGGCGCGAATCCAAAAAAAAAAAATCCCTAGATTTCGGAGTTCCATCGCAAAATCATGAGTGATGCTTTATTTCACTCAGAAATCGCGTCACTTGCAATAGATTTGTGAGAGTTGGCAATACTGAGTGCAGGAGGCCGAGGTCAGAGTGGGAGCGGTCCGGAGAATTAAAATGACAAACGACCGGAAGCTTGGGGTTTTACTGTTGCAGCCTGGTTGGGACCAGCTCTGCACAGTGTAGTGTTTGTTGCAAATGTTAATGGGGTAACAAGCCAGAGAGAACTTTAGAGCTGGTTATTGGTGAGCTATTTAACTACATGTAGCCGTGAATCATAGTCACACATCTAAGGGACCTTCTGTGTTTAGTCGTGGATACAAGTTGCAACACTGTATACTGCTCCTTTGTAAAAGAAACGAAACTTTGAATCAGAGTACTTTATTGACTGCAATGTAAAAAAAAATCTCTATCAATTACAAATTACAACTGTTCTAGTACTAGTTCTACAAAGTCAATGATAAAATTGTTAAGGGTTTTTGTACTAATCTACCACTCCTTTATTGGGGTAGGCGGTTTGTTATTCATAGTGTGATGTGAGCCTTTTGGATCTGAGGTCCCAGCTATTGTGCCAGCTCACTCGCTGACTAACAGACAGGGTATCTTACTGGGTGTATTATTATACTAGTTATTAGAGGGAACAGGTTCTGTGTAGGGCTTGTGCAATTTTAATTTGAACTGCTCTTTGCCTTGCCATTTGACTGAATAAGCCAATTACGTGACTGAACTCATTTTTGTATCACCTGTTTAAATCCCATGTTGCCACGTCCTTGTTTGTCTGAAGCCATTAAGTCACTTTGCTTTGGTAGACGACCGTGGATTCTGATTTGGTTTGAGTGAATTCTGTGCTTCATCACTTGTCTCATACCCAGTGGTATTAATCTCCCTTGTGTATATGACCATTCTGTATGCTGTGTTCATCTCAAATATTAAAACACACTGCAAATTGGTCTGGTATTTCTTTTTATAAGACCATGCTTTTTCATTTTCACCAATTTCAGATTTTAATCTGTTCCAGTAATTTGTTCAATCTTGGTCATTCCAACATCAGGGTAAGTATTGCAACATATTGACAATTTTGGTCTCTTTGTTTCCGGCAGTGAGTCAATTGATTTGACATCCTCACTGTCATCCCTTCTGGTCGTATGAGAGAGATACAATCTGCTTGGCATATTAGCAGAGAAACCTCCTTGCCTCACGTGGAGACAACTGTCAAGTTTCAGGTTTTTTGACTCTTTGGCCCCGGAGGAATTTTGGATTAATTTATATTAAGATTAGTTAATTTATGTGGCTTTGACCACAGTGAGTTTGCAATTTCCTGTTGAATCCATTGTTTCCTGTCCATTGATCTTGTGCCACCACTCTCCCCTGAAGTGCTGTTGAGCTCGAGTGCTGTCATGAACCTACTGTGTGTGTGGTGAGTTCACTGCTGTCTATGTCATGTACTGTGTTGTTACTTATAATACGACCCATGTGTGCGAGCACTATGTGCATCTCAATATTCACACGTGCCCCCAAAACACATCTGCGATATGTCATCTCTCAACGCCCCATTTTCAGTTGATTTTGAAGATTTGCGTTTCCCGAAGATTTGACCCAGCCTGTGATATACCAGTCCTCCATTACTTCCATCTACCCCTTCGAGCTCTTCTCCAAGAGTTTAATCGTGATAGTTAAATCACCACTGAGTTCTTTACAAACATTTGATGTTTTTTGTACACGTATGTGTGTGTGTACACGTGTGTGTACACGTGTACTATATCTTGCATCTGTCAACTTTTCAATTATAAGTTCCTATATCCTCATTTCTAATGGAAGCTGCTTATGTAAACTTGTCATGCGGTGATTACACCTTTCTGCTAGTATTGATGCATTAGCCCTTTCGTTTTGTCTCTCCCAGCTCCTCAGCCTGTACTACAGAGAAACTTCAATGCTCCAAACAAATCTATTTTATGCTAATATAAATTCCTTTCAATTTTTCTATTTAACTATATAAATATTATCAATGTGTGTATTTGAATTTGTGATTAGCAAATCATGTTTTCTGTTGTTCAGACGTCTACAATTGGGCAAGCATTATTCCTTGCCTGCCTCTAGGTGGCACCTGGATAGGATTTCACTTTAAGTGAGCAGATATAGGGTGTCATGGGTTCCAGTCATGGTGGCAGGTTCAGTTGTACAGCAAGTATAACAACAACAGTCTCCACCTAACGGTACAATTTAACACATTTTCCAGCACAGCTACCATAGGAATTTCTTCAAACTTAAAAAAAAAAAATTCTATCTCTCTGCAGCCTTCCCTTTTTTTTTAACTTCTCATTTTTTAAATCATCTTTCTAGATTTTTGATTTTGGTGCCTATTGGACAGTTGTGTTCCCCCTCTCAAACCTGCTTTCTTCATCTGCTCTTGGGTCTCGTTGCCTCCATTCCTATAACATTTCCAGCATGTGCAATTTCAAATTATTCTTGGGCCGTTCTGCTCCCCGATTCCTCCCTGCCCCACTTTAAAAAAAAAAAGGAAGAACTTATACAATAGGTAATGCTCCATTCAGGATTTGCTCCCAGTTCTTCCTCTGATGTGTTTCTAGCTGCTTTGCCTGCTCAACTCCTGCCCCCCCCCCCCCCCCCCCCCGAAAATTTAATATGGGTAATTGGCCACGGGCTATTCAGGTCTCTGCAATTTTAAATTCAGGCCCCTCAATTAAAATTACCTTTTTTTAGCTGTTCCCTAACCACCGACTCCGCCCCCCCCTCTTTGGCCACTGTCAGAGGCTGAACCCGACTGTCAGCAACCTCGCTGTCACACTTGACCCCGAGCTGAGCTTCCGACCCCATATCCTCTCCATCGCTAAGATCGCCTATTTCCTCCTCCGTAATATTGTCTCTCTCCACCCCTGCTTCAGCCCATCAGTTGCTGAAACTGTCATCCAAGCCTTTGTTACCTCCAGACTTGCCTATTCCATTGTTCTCTTGGCCAGCCTCCTACCTTCCCTCCGTAAACTTCAGCTCATCCAAAACTCTGCTGCCCGTATACCAACTCGCACCAAGCCCCGTTCAGCCTCTGCTTGCTGACCTACATTACCTCCCAGTCCGACAACGTCTCTAATTTAAAATTATCATCCTTGTGTTCAAATCCCTCCATGGCCTCGCCCCTCCTTATCTCTCTAATCTCCTCTAGGCCTATAACCCTCAGATTTAAAAAAAAAATTTGCTTATGGGATGTGGACGTCGCTGGCAAGGCCAGCATTTAATGCCCATCCCTAGTTGCCTTTGAGAAGGTGTTGGTGAGCTGCCGCCTTGAACTGCTGCAGTCCGTGTGGTGATGGTACTCACACAGTGCTGTTAGGGAGGGAGTTCCAGGATTTTGACCCAGCGACGATGAAGGATCAGCGATATACTTCTAAGTCAGGATGGTGTGTGACTTAGGGGAACTTGGAGGTGGTGGTGTTCCCATGCGCCTGCTGCCCTTGTCCTTCTAGGTGGAAGAGGTCGCGGGTTTGGGAGATGCTGCCGAAGACGCCTTGGCGAGTTGCTGCAGTGCATCTTGTAGATGGTACACACTGCAACCACGGTACGCCGGTGGTGGAGAGAGTGAATGTTTAAGGTGGTGGATGGGGTGCCAATCAAACGGGCTGCTTTGTCCTGGATGGTGTCGAGCTTCTTGAGTGTTGTTGCAGCTGCACTCATCCAGGCAAGTGGAGAGTATTCCATCACACTCCTTACTTGTGCCTTGTAGATAGTGGAAAGGCTTTGGGGAATCAGGAGGTGAGACACTTGCCGCAGGATACCTAGCCTCTGACCTGCTCTTGTTGCCACAGTATTTATGTGGCTGGTCCAGTTAAATTTCTGGTCAATGGTGACTCCCAGGATGTTGATGGTGGGGGATTTGGTGATGGTAATGCCGTTGAATGTCAGGGGGAGGTGGTTAGACTCTCGCTTGTTGGAAATAGTCATTGCCTGGCACTTCTGTGGCGCGAATGTTACCTGCCACTTATCAACCCAAGCCTGAACGTCACCCAAGCCTGAACGTCACCCAAGTCTTGTTGCATATGGGCATGGACTGCTTCATTATCTGAGGAGTTGTGAATGGTGCTGAACACTGTGCAGTCATCAGTGAACATCCCCATTTCTGACCTTATGTTGGAGGGATGGTCATTGGTGCAGCAGCTGAAGATGGTTGGGCCTAGGACACTGCCCTGGGGAACTCCTGCAGCGATGTCCTGGGGCTGTGATAATTGACCTCCAACCACCACAGCCATCTTCCTTTGTGCTAGGTATGACTCCAGCCAGTGGAGAGCTTTCCCCCTGATTCCCATTGACTTCAGTTTTACTTGGGCTCCTTGATGCCACACTCTGTCAAATGCTGCCTTGATGTCAAGGGCAGTCACTCTCGCCTCACCTCTGGAATTCAGCTCCTTTGTCCATGTTTGGACCAAGGCTGTAATGAGGTCGGGAGCCGAGCGGTCCTGGCAGAACCCAAACTGGGCATCAGTGAGCAGGTTATTGGTGAGTAAGTGCCGCTTGATAGCACTGTCGATGACACCTTCCATCACTTTACTGCTGATTGAGAGGAGACTGATGGGGTGGTAATTGGCCGGGTTGGATTTGTCCTGCTTTTTGTGGACAGGACATACCTGGGCAGTTTTCCACATTGTCGGATAGATGCCAGTGTTGTAGCTGTACTGGAACAGCTTGGCTAGAGGCGCGGCTAGTTCTGGAGCGCAAGGATTCAGCACGATAGCCGGGATGTTGTCGGGGCACATAGCCTTTGCTGGATCCAGTGCGCTCAGCCGTTTCTTGATATCCTGTGGAATGAATCGAATTGGCTGAAGACTGGCTTCTGTGATGGTGGGGCCCTCGGGAGTAGGCCAATATGGATCATCCACTCGGCACTTCTGGCTGAAGATGGTTGCAAACGCTTCAGCCTTGTCTTTTGTACTCACGTGCTGGGCTCCACCATCATTTGAGGATGGGGATATTCATGGAGCCTCCTCCTCCCGTTAGTTGTTTAATGGTCCACCACCATTTACGACTGGATGTGGCAGGACTGCAGAGCTTCGATCTGATCTGTTGATTGTGGGATCGCTTAGCCCTGTCTATAGCATGCTGCTTCTGCTTTTTAGCATGCATGTAGTCCTGTGTTGCAGCTTCCCCAGGTTGGCACCTCATTTTTAGGTACACCTGGTGCTGCTCCCGGTATGCTCTTCTACACTCCTTATTGAACCAGGGTTGGTCCCCTGGCTTGATAGTAATGGTAGAGTGAGGGATATGCCGGGCCATGAGGTTACAGGTTGTGGTGGAATACAATTCTGCTGCTGCTGATGGCTCAGAGCGCCTGATGGATGCCCAGTTTTGAGCTGCTAGATTTGTTCTGAATCTATCCCATTTAGCACGATGGTAGTGCCACACAACACGATGGAGGATGTCCACAATGACTCTGCGGTGGTCACTGCTACCAATGCTGCTATGGACAGATGCATCTGCGACAGGTAGACTGGTGAGGACGAGGTCAAGTAGGTTTTTCCCTCGTGTTGGTTCTCTCACCACATGTCGCAGGCCCAGACTGGCAGTTATGTCCTTCTGGACTCGGCCAGCTCGGTCAGTCGTGGTGCCACCAAGCCACTCTTGGTGATGGACATTGAAGTCCCCCTGCACTCATCCAATTCTGGCCTCTTGCACTTCCCCAATCTTAATCGCTCCACCACTGGCAGCCGTATCTTCAGCTGCCTAGGCCCTAAGCTCTGGAATTCCCTCCCTAAACCACTCCGCCTCGCTATCTCTTTCTCCTCCTTTAAGATGCTCCTTAAAACCTACCTTTTTAACCAAGCTTTTGTTCACCTGTCCTAATATCTGTTTGTGGCTCGGTGTCAGTTTTTTTTTTGATAACGTGCCTTGGAACGTTTTACTACGATAAAGGTGCTATTTAAGTGCAAGTTGTTGCTATTTAAGCTCCTCTGCATAATTTTAAAGGACGCGACTGCTGCCAACCAAGTTGCAGTTGTTGCGCATGTGCAGTTTGTGTCTTTTTGGTTGTTTGCTAACTGAAAAAGAAAATATTGTCGTCATTACAAAGAAAACACTTCCAGAGGGAAAGGAGGGGAGGGGATGGTGAAAAGAGATCGCTACTGCCAAACACACCCGCATCAGGAAAAGAAAATCTGCGCCAGCAAAACACAGTAAACGTCCATTTTTATTAATTTTTCTTCTTCCCTTCACACGGAGCTTGCGCACTGTACAAATAAATCTCCGCAACCCTCCCCCCACGAAAATATCATGCATTAATACTTAAACCAACCTGCGTATTATACATTATTAAACCAACCCATAGCTCCATAGATCAAGCTAAAGCAAAAAGGCAGTGGATTTGAAATGGGCGAGCAAATCAAGGAATTGTAAGCAATATAAAAGGAGCCAAAAGAGCTAGATGAAAAGAAAACAAATGTTAGATTAAGGGAGATATCTTCCAGGTATGAACTTAATGTACCAAATGATCTCTAATGTGGTTGAAAGGGAGCGTGATTAGTGAAAGTTGAAACTATGAATTTTTGTTTTTGAAAAGGTGACTGTGGCAAAGCTCCACAATTGGAAAATGGCGCACCAACTGATGATTTTATTTCTCGCAACTCATTTCCCGTGGGTACTAAGCACCGGTACAAATGTAACCCAGGTTACACATTCCAGGAAAGAAGTTCACAATTTGTTACCTGTTTGGCAGATTCAACATGGACACCATTACGGACTGTTTGTGAACGTAAGCAATCAGAGTAATTTTATTCTCTTCTCCTCCCCATGTTGGTTCCATGTTCTGTTCTTTCCAGAAGAGGTTCTATGGATGCGAGTAGTTTTCCAGTTCTTCATCCAAATGCTTGTTCTTGCATGTCACCCAGTGCTCCCCAAATCTGTTAGAAAGTAACTGAAATTTTGCTTATCTTCCAGCTTTACTTATTAGTGAAAAAGTATCATAGCAAGGTTTTAAAGGAATTAAATCCATAACTCGTATTACGGCAGAGCTGGATCCCTCCATTTATGATGGCTGCTAAAATATCCCTGGACCTATGTAGTGGTAGAATTTTTTTTAA
The DNA here is from genome assembly GCA_030390025.1 of Squalus acanthias. Classification (NCBI taxonomy): domain Eukaryota; kingdom Metazoa; phylum Chordata; class Chondrichthyes; order Squaliformes; family Squalidae; genus Squalus; species Squalus acanthias. The sequence continues at coordinate 145,931 of JASTWF010000557.1, forward strand.
TGTTCTCTAAAGCAGAGCCCTGCCATTGTGGGATGTTTTAACTTAGGAGTGAATCTTATTTACTTGGCCAAAACTTTATAATTGGGGCAACCTGATATTCTGGAAAATTGTGTACCAGTTTATTATGTTACATTTCTGTGGATTGCATTGGAAAGGCCTATTGGAGATTTGTAACATCTGTACCTTTTCCCATTTTCTTTTTCTTTGTAGCAAAAAACTGTGGTAACCCAGGGGAGCTTCAACATGGGTATTATCAGGCGGCAAATACTACTTTTGGAAATAAAGCGCTTTTTTATTGTGACGCAGGGTGAGTATTCAGTACACAAATGGCTGAAAGAAGCTTCTTTGATTTTGGTGATGAGTTGCATTCCTCTAATTTCATTATTAAGGTGCAGTTACAGCATTTCCATGCTGGTACAGCAATGTAACAGAATCCCCACAGTGCAGATAGAGGCCATTTCGGCCCATCGAGCCTGCACCGACACATATCCCACCCTATCCCCGTAACCCCACGTGTTTAATCCCCCCCTAACACTAAGGGTCAATTTATCATAGCCAAATCAACCTAACCCGCACATCTTTGGACTGTGGGAGGAAACCGGAGCACCCGGAGGAAACCCACGCAGACATGGGGAGAATGTGCAAACTCCACACAGACAGTCACCCGAGGCCAGATTCGAACCCGGGTCCCTGGCGCTGTGAGGCAACAGTGCTAACCACTATGCCACCGTATGTACCTTAACATCAGCCTAAGAAGGTGACCACTTGTTCTACTTTCGAAACGAGTTACTTTTTATTGTAACTTGGGGGTGAGTATTGGATCCGCGGATTCCTGAACGAGGGTGAATAAGAGTTGATTCTAGTGAAAGGTTACGTTTTTCATTTTGTGACTAAGGTGGTCTCAGTACCTCCAGTCTGGTACCTCCAGTCTGGTGCAGCGATATACCTTAATCCAACTAAAGACAGTGATCTCTTCTTTGCATTTCTGATGACTGTTATCCCTCTTACCTCTGAGTTGGGCTTCAAATTCAATGCCGAACTATTGGCAATTTTGTGGGTTTATTACCACAAGTAAGTTGGTTGTCTTAATTAGTGCTAAATTATGGGTAGTTTGTTCTGTGAACTTCCATCTACTGACAGCTGAGTTGAGTATGGCCTTTACCTGGCTCCCTTAAAATGGTTATGAAGAGAAGACATTTAATTTCTAATTGATCACCAGGATTCATAATCAGTTAACCAAATTCTCTGTTGATACCGAACCAGCTCCATGTGCAAGTGGCACCAATATCCTTCCTATGAGTCTGACCAGCACCTTGTACAGCAATAATGCAACCTCCTGATTTTTAATCTGTCCACCTGGTAATGTAGCCCAGTATCTTTTTATGCTCTTTACTGTATCAAAATACTGTATTGATTATTTCATATATTTATGCATTATAATTCTTAAACCTCTTCCCTGATCACTTTGCTGTACCATTCCCATTTAACTTTAAACTTGCTGTTTTGACTCTTTTTAGGTACCAGATGGTTGGTAGAAACTACCGGTTGTGTAAATCTGATGGGTGGGATGGCCAAGTCCCAACATGTGAAAGTAAGTTAAAGTTCTATGTTTCTTAGAAGGTTGACTCCTTTTGGTGCCATACCATTATTACAATATTTTTATTTATATACTTAGATTTTCTATGGGGTACTCTACATTCTCTTACTGTATCTTTATTATAACTTCTCTTTCTCATCTTCTGACTATCTCTTTTCTGGTGTTCTGTTTTCTTTCTCCTTCCCTCTTAAATGTTCTTTTCTTTCTTTGCTCTCGTGTCCTTTTCAATGGGACGTGGTGGGTAGCATGCCAGGGAAGGTGGTATTTTGTGGTGGTGGAAAACATTCAGCCAGTATTGCAGACTGGTAAGTTGTGGATGCCTTTTTGAGCAGCAGGACACAGGCAGGAACATAAGAATTAGGAGCAGGAGTAGGCCATATGGCCCCCTCGAGCCTGCTCTGCCATTCAGTAAGATCATGGCTGATCTTCGACATCAACTCCACTTTCCCACCAGATAGCCCTTGATTCCTCTTGAGTTCAAAAATATATCATCTCCGCCTTGAATGTACTCACGACTGAGCACCACAGCCCTTGGGTAGAGAATTCCAAAGATTCACAACCCTCTGAGTGAAGAAATTCCTCCTCCTCTCAGTCTTAAGTGGCCAACCTCTTATCCTGAGACTATGCCCCCTATTCTAGACTCCCCAGCCAGGGAAAACAACCTCTCCGCATCTACCCTGTCAATACCCCTCAGAATCTTGACTGTTTCAATGAGATCACCTCTCATTCTTCTAAACTCCGGAGAGTATAGGCCCAATCTACTCAACCTTTTCTCATAGGACAACCCCCTCATCCCAGGAATCAGTCTAGTGAACCTTTGTTGCACCGTCTCCAAGGCAAGTATATCCTTCCTTCGATAAGGAGACAAAAACTGTGCGCAGTACTCCAGGTGTGGTCTCACCAAAACCCTGTAGAATTGTAGCAAGACTTCCTTATTCTTGTACTCCAACCTTCTTGCAATAAAGCCAACATGCTATTTGCCTACCTAATTGCTTACTGTACCTGCATGCTAACTCTGTTACCTGTACGAGGGCACCCAAGTCTGTCTGAACACAAACATTTAATAGTTTCTCACTATTTTAAAAATATTCTGTTTTTCTATTCTTCCTACCAAAGTAAATAATCTCACATTTCCCCACATTGTATTCCATCTGCCACCATATTGCCCATTCACTTAACCTATCTATATCCCTTTGCAGGCTCTTTGTGTCCTCCTCACAGCTTACAGTCCCACCTAGCTTTGTGTCGTCTGCAAACTTGGATACATTACACTTGGTCCCTTCATCTAAGTCATTAATATAGATTGTAAATAGCTGAGGCCCCAGCACTGATCCTTGTGGCACACCACTAGTTACAGCTTGCCAACCTGAAAAAGACCTGTTTATCCCTACGCTGTTTTCTGTCTGTTAACCAATTTTTTATCCCTGCTAATATATTACCCCCCAACCCCATGAGCCCTTATCTTGCTTAACATTTTATGTGGCACCTTAATGCCTTTTGGAAATAGAAAATATACTGCAGCCACTGGTTCCCCTTTATCTACCCTGCTAGTTACATACTCAAATAACGCTAATAAATTTGTCAAACACAATTTCTCTTTCATAAAACCAATCATATGATTTTCTAAGTGCCCTGTTACCACTTCCTTAATAATGGATTCCAGCATTTTCCCGACGACTAATATCAGGCTAACTGGTCTGTAGTTCCCTGTTTTCTCTCTCTCCTTTCTTGAATATCAGGATTGCATTTGCTATCTTCTAATCTGCTGGGGCCGTCTAGAATCTAAGAGTTTTGGAAGAGCACAACCAATGCATCCATTATCTCAGTAGCTGCCTCTTTTAGAACCCTAGGATATAGGCCGTCCAGTCCAGGGGATTTGTCGGCTTTTAGTCCCATTAGTTTCTTAAGTACTTTTTCTCTACTCATACTAATTACTTTAAGTTCCTCACTCTCATTAGCCCCTTGGTTCCCCACTATTTTTGGTATGCTTTTTGTGTTTTCTACTGTGAAGACAGATACAAAATATTTGTTTAAAGTCTGTGCCATTTCCTTATTCCCCATTATAATTTCTCCTGTCTCAGCCTCTATGGGACCAATGCTTACTTTTGCTACTCTCTTCCTTTTTACATACTCGTAGAAGCTCTTGCAATCTGTTTTTAAATTTCTTGGTAGTTTACTTTCATTCTATTTTCTCCCTTTAAATCAATTTTTTGGTAATCCTGGTTTCTAAAGCTCTCCCAATCCTCAGGCTTATTACTATTCTTCGCAACATTATAAACCTCTTCTTTTAATCAAATACTATCCTTAACTTCTTTAGTTAGCCACGGATGGATCACTTTTCCCGTGGAGTTTTTATTTCTCAATGGAATGTATTTTGGAATATTTCTTTAAATGTTTGCCACTGCTTATCTACTGTAATACCTTTTAATCTATTTTCCCAATCGACCATAGCCAACTCGCCCTTCATACCTTCATTTAATTGGCTTCATTTAAGTTTAAGACTAGTTTCAGATTTAAGTATGTCACACTCAAACTCAATGTGAAATTCAACATATTATGATCACTCTCTTACCCAGAGGATCCTTTACTGTGAGATTACTAATTAACTCTGTCTCATTACACAATACAAGATCTACAATAGCCTGTTACCTGGTTGGTTCCACGACGTATTGTTCTAAGAAACTGTCTCAAATGTATTCCCTGAACTCATCCTCCAGCCTACCATTGCCAATTTTATTTGCCCAGTCTATATGAAGATTAAAGTCCCCCAGGATTATTGCATTACCTTTGTTACAAGCTCCTATTATTTCTTGATTACTGCACTGTCCAAGGAGGAAGGGTCCAGGTTGGAAGCAGCTTTTTTCTGGTGGCAAAAGCAAGGTGACAGGTGGAAGGAGGGAGAGGGAAATCGCAAGGTGCATTAAGGCACAGGTGCTTTGGGTAGAAAGCAGTAGAAGGGAAATGGCAATGCCGAGAGCTAGAAAGGAATGGTTAGGCAGAGAGATGGAAAGGGAAAGGCGCCGGGTGGGGAGCGTTCTGCACAGATTTGTAGGCCACTGAGTCATGGATGCCTTTTGGGCTGCAGGGGATGGCTGGCACATAGATCATTGGTCATATTTTCTGCTGGAGACTGGGGCTACTGGTTGGGGAGTGATGCAGTGTGAGGGGGAAAGAGAACACAGGTGTTCAGGATAGGAGGTGCTGGGAGACAGGGAAAGGACAAGGAGCAGGTGCTCGGAGCAAATTGAAGGCTAATCTTTTTTGATCAAACAAGGCATTTTAATTCGCCTGATGGAGAAGAGCCTTCTATTTGTAACAAAGTCTTGAGCTATTTATGATGAATTGTTCTAAGTTTTTTGTGCAAAAAATACAGAGGAATCCTTGGTGTTTTCTTGCTTTCCTTCCTCCTCTGTCTGCCAACCAGTGACTGTTCTTATCCTTTAATACTTCATATTTTGCAATCCTATGATTTTTGTTCTCCATGAGGCAGGCAACTGTCCTGCTCTTAGTCAGTGTTGATCCTAAATTCCCATTTAATCTTGTGCTTGGGGGGGTGGTGGAGCTGAATAAACTTCCTGGACATATCCAAGTTTTCTTAATTTAAAGTTGGTAAAATTCCTGGTACTATGATTCTCCATCAACAATCTGCTTGTTATTTAAAAAGTTACTGTGCCACAACCACCATGTCCCAGTCATCTGCAGTCTGACCTTATTCCTGACACTGCAACCTCAAACAGTGAAGGACAAGAGCAGAAACATCAAGGCAACAAGTCTCCCTCTAAATTGCATACTATCTTGACTTGGAAGAAGAGCTGTCAACATATCCAGGCTGGGTGAAAATCCTGGAATTCCCTTCCTAATTTCATTGTGGGAGCGCGATCACTCCAAGGACTGCAGCCGTTCAGAAGAATACCTGCCAACCACCACCTCTGGGCAAATGGAGATGGGCAATAAATGTGACCGTGCCAGTGTTGCCCATATCCTGCGAACAAATAAAAAAACAAAAAAAAACTCTCTTCTCCTCTTGCTCTCTTCTCCACTGTCCCCTCAACCAGGCCCCCCCCCCCCCCACACTGCTGCTGCCAGAAAAGTACTGTCCAATTGTGATCAGGTCTTTGCTATGGGTTTTTGGGGCTTGGGTGGATGCCAGAAGGTGGTCCTTTTCCCAAAGAATAGTGGACCTCTGGAACAGGCTGCCGTCATATACGGTGGACGTTCATTTGCTGAATTCCTTCAAGCAAGAGCTGGACCTGTTTCTGGTTGGGGTGGAGATCGCCACTTACAAAATGTAGGTACTTTAGGGAATTCGGAGCCAGAGTGATCTCCTGGACTAGTTTCGATCACCTAGATGGGTCGGAGAGGAATTTCCTAGATTTTTTTTATTTCCTCTGGTTTTTCGCCTCTCCCAGGAGATCATATGGTTTTGGATGGGGTGGAGAGTGTATATATTGATATCACAATTGTGTGGGACAGGCTGGATGAACCAGAGCGTCTTTACCTGTCTGTCATTGTTCATATGTAAAGGGGAGAAGAATGCCTATGTTCTACACTGCTGCAATGTATTGGTTCACCAGTATGCTGTGTTACTGAGCTTGACTGATTTTAATCGATGAAGATAAATTTTTAATCTGACAGTCTGTTCAGAACATTAACTGAATTTCATTTATTCCCCAGCTGTCACATGTGCTGATCCTCCACCTATTCCTAATGGGATAGTTACACCCCATACAGAGAAGTGGGAATATGGAATGGTAGCAACATATTCATGTGTTGGTGACTATTCATTGATTGGTGCAGGCGAACTTTCTTGTACAGCAACTGGACAGTGGGACAAGGATCCACCGAAGTGCAAAGGTACTTAAGTACAGGCTCAGAATTAGTTTCAGTTGCCCTTTTTCAGCTGAAGTTGGGAAGCTGAAAAATAGTTAATTTATACTTGTGTTTCAAGTTTTCCAGGAAGGGAGGGTTTTCCTGCACAGTCTAAACTTACTGTTCCTCCATAGTTGTTGTTTGTCTCCTGTAAATCTGTTTGAATCTAAGATTTTGATATAACAAGACTCCATCCAAGCTGCCATGCTTAACTCTATCAGTTCCTAGTTTGTTTTTGTAGTGTGCATCCTAAAATTCGGTGTTCTTGCCTTCCCTTAAGACTTGTAGGATTAGACCTCCCCTTCCTTAAGTGCTACTCAGCCTGTAAGATTTTTCTAGCCTAACCTATTCTGTAGAGCTGCATACATGGTTATTTCATGATTAGTTAGTAGGGGTGAGAGGAGGCTCGTGTGGAGCGTAAACACCAGCATTGACTAGTTGGGCAAAGTGGCATGTTTCTGTGCTGTACATTCTGTGTAATTGATCCTGCGCATGGGAGTGACGATGATTAATCTTGCAGAACAGAAAGTGTGTTTAATCTAAATTTGTTTAAATTCCTGATTGTGTTTGTCCTACTAAGAACAATCTGCTGGTTATTTAAAAAAAAGACTAATACTTGAAGTATACTTCTGTAATGTGCCATAACTGTCATTCCTATTAATCAACAGTGACTTTATTCCCCACATAACATGTGGTACCATTTTGTCCAGCATCAGTTAAGTTAGGGGTATTGTAGATCCAATCCTAAAATATGGTGCCATATGAAGGCATACTTTCATCTGAATATTTTTTGTTTCACATCAAGGTGATGACTGCTAGTAAGCTGAAACATAATGTAATTAAAATGTCCAGCTTTAGTTCTTCAGCATGCCCCCCAAGTTGACAAAGATCTGAGAGCAGATCATAGCACCAAGTCAGCAATCCCACAGGAAAATGGGGTGGTACCTCTGGCAGTTCTGTATCTTCTATAGGCAGAGGTCAAGCAGCTCTCCAGTTCCGCAGGTTCAGAGGTCAGGGAAAAAAGGGATGGAGATCCGTTGAACTGAGTCTCTGCTCCTTTTACGTTGCCCTGAGTTTCTCAGGCTTACTTTGGTGGGTGGGAGGAGCGCAGATGTGCCGGCCAATCTGCTCTCTAGTTTATATTTGGTGTATCTCGAGTTGATTAATATTTTACATTTTTATGTGTTTTACTTCCATTCTGTTCCTTAACAGCCACTGATTTAACCCTATGCAATTTGTTTTGCAATATCACACAAAATGAAGGGGAGGTTTGTTGGGGAATTTAAGCTTGTTTTCTCTATATTTGGTATTTTTTACATAATGCCTTGGTTTGAATCTTACTTTTGAGTACAAAGACTTCCTCCAAGCTTTAATACTTGAGCCTTCCTTTTCCCACTCAATCCTGTGCCTGGGAGTAGGCATGAATAAACATGCAGAACAGAACCAAGCTTTCTCAATTTAAAGTTGGCAAAGTTCCTGATCAATCATTTCCCCTCTAACAATCAGCTGGTTATTAAAAAGCAACTTCAGTTTCAAGTATGCACTTGTTACTGTGCCAGAATTTCCATGTTCCCACTCGTCTGCAGTCTGATTCTATCCCCAGGTAGGATGTGTTATAGTTTTACTAAGTACCAGCTGGGTTAGTGGTGTTCTTGATCAGTTCCTATCAGTTAATGATCTAGATAAGGGAACTAAATGTAATATCTCCAAGTTTGCAGGTGACACAAAGCTGGGTGGGAGTGTGTGCTGCGAGGAGGATACTGAGAAACTCCAGGATGATTTGGACAGGTTGGGTGAGTGGGCAGGAGCGTGGCAGATGCAATATAACGTGGATAAATGCGAGGTTATCCACTTTGGTGTCAAAAACAGAAAGGCAGACTATTATCTGAATGGCAGTCGATTTGGAGAAGGGGAAGTGCAACGAGACCTGGGTGTCCTTGTGCACCAGTCGCTGAAGGTAAGCATGCAGGTGCAGCAGGCGGTGAAGAAGGCAAATGGTATGTTGGCCTTCATAGCGAAAGGGTTTGAGTATCGGAACAGGGATGTCCTGCTGCAGTTGTACAGGGTCTTGGTGAGACCACACCTTGAGTACTGTGTGCAGTTTTGGTCGCCTTATCTGAGGAAGGATGTTCTTGCCATGGAAGGAGTTCAGCGAAGATTCACAAGGCTGATACCTGGGATGGCAGGAATGACCTATGAGGAGAGATTGGGTCGATTGGGCTTATACTCGCTGGAGTATCGAAGAATGAGAGGGGATTTCATTGAAACATATAAAATTCTGACAGGTCTGGACAAACTAGATGCAGGAAGAATGTTCCTGATGGTCGGAGAGTCCAGAACCAGGGGTCATAATCTAAGGATAAGGGGTAAGCCATTTAGGACAGAAATGAGGAAGAATTTCTTCACCCAGAGAGTGGTGAACCTGTGGAATTCTCTACCACAGAAGGTAGTTGAGGCCAAGTCATTAAATATATTCAAGAATGAGTTAGATATATTTCTTAAAGCTAAAGGTATCAAGGGATATGGGGAGAAGGCAGGTACAGGGTACTGAGTTTGGATGATCAGCCATGATCTCATCGAATGGCGGAGCAGGTTCGAGGGGCCGAATGGCCTACTCCTGCTCCTATCTTCTATGTTTCTAACAAATACTACCTTCCAGAGGTATAAGGTACAATATACTCTTAACATTTTTGGTTTCCCGTTTAAATGATCAATACTAGCACTAGGGAATGGGACCCATTTCTGCTTTTTCACCTAGTTTTTTTTTCATGATAGGCTTGTGTCCGGTATTCAAGGACCAGATATGGTATAAAGCTCTCTTTGCTGTGTCCCAACTTTAGTGGTGATCTCCTTCACTGCCCAACCAACCATCCTTATGGTTTCACTGAGTAAGGTTGTCATGCTGCAACATGTGTTCACTAGGAATTAGCTTAAATGCCTGGTTGAACTAATGTAAAATCCTTACATATCGCAGGCAGGACTTTCATCCCTACCATTAGCCCAGATTGGCCTTGAATTCAGGCCAGTTTTTCCCCCATCCTCTTCCAGTTTTTTTAGCTAGGTTTGGCAATTTTGGTTTGCATTGACACAATAATGTGTTGGGGAACCCAAGTTCACACAGTACTTCCTGATTGGTTCATCATTCACATCCAAAATAAAATCTATTATCCAGATGAAATTGAAGTACACTGTTGTTAAAACTTGTCATCTTCTCAAAGCCTTATGATCCTACAGCAGAGGAGAAATGGCAGTAGTTTTGCTTCAGTTGGTAACCTGTTTGGAGCAAGAACAATTACATCTGAGAGACATTTTTGCTTTCACAAATATTAGCTTTTGTAAAACATTTATGCTGGACAACTTTGCTAATTTCACTTCTGACTCTATTTTGTGAAATCATTAAAATGTCATTCATTAAGCTGACCACTGCCAATTCTGACTTATCTGATTGTTGCAATACAACAAATATCCTAGAGGATTTTGAATTGGTGTGAAAGATGTATTTGGTAATTTATTTGGACTGAAGACAGGCAAATATTTTGGGCCAGATACTAAAATAAACAGTGCCGTAGGAACAGAGTATGCAGTTAATGTTTTAAAGAAGGATTTACATTAGATGTGCAAATTGAGAAATGACAGATACATGAAATGTAATGCACACTGGGAGAAAGTAGCAAGATTCTCAGCACAGGGAGACTTTGAAAGGGACCTGACAGTGGCAGTTGTTGACATCAATGCTGACATTGTGGAGTAGCAATTGGAAAAAAAAAACTATTGAGTTAGTGAGCTTAAATAATGGGGTATAAGTTTCTGAGGTTGCAGTGCACTGACGGACCACACTTAGTAGTTTGTATTTGTGTGCAGCGAAAAGCAGCATGTATGATCCAAGTGTAAAAGGGATAAGATTTGAGTGAAGATTAGAGAAGCTTAAATTATGCAGTTTAGAGAATAGAATGTTAAGGGATACCTCTAGGAGGTGTATATGAAGTTTTACATGGTATAGATAAGGTCAATCTAGACTATTGCTTCAAGCCTGTAAGACAGGAGGACATAAATTGAAGTTAGTGGAAAATAACTACAGATCTTATTAAAATGTGTTTAATTAAATGATAAATGTTTGGAATAATCTACTGGGTAAAGTTGTGGAGTCAAACAATAGGGTGACTAGAATACTAGGTGATCTTTTCTTATTTTTCATTGTCTTATTTAGTTTAGAAGATTTTTTTGTTATATTTCACTCTGCATAATTCTAAAGGAGATTCTCTTGGCCTTTAGAACCAGCACAGTTTTTATGTTTAGCTCATTATCATGAGGAAGGCAGCAAGGCTGAATAGCAGTTTAGATGAGCTTTTTGCCAGTATCATGAGTATAAGCTATCTAATGAAGACTAATGCATTGTTCTCGTCAGTTGTTGAATGCCAGCGTCCTAAAGAGTCTGCAAATATCGCATATCATCAGGATTTGGACCCACGTACAAATATCTGGAGTCGATCAGCTACCGCTGTGACGTAGGTTATGAAATGGTTGGCAACAGTTTAATTGAATGCAGGGAGAACAACACATTCGTGCCACTGCCACCTACTTGCAAATTAAGTGAGTAACTATCTCTCATTTGAGCACAGAAATAAGTCTGTTAAAATAATATATTTTGATGTGGCTATTTCCTAGTTGACATGGGCTTTCTTGTTCCTCTTCGCTCCTATTAACAGTTCTAAAAATTAAAGTTTAGTACTTGTGATCTAATGAGCAACAGAAATATTGGTCACGTTTTAAAACGAGGTTCATCATGTTTGTAGTCACAAATGCACACAGCACATACCCTCTTACACATGTTGAGTTGGGTAGAAGCTTGCCACTTGTATGACAATTAAGGAGAATGTCCCTCATTGCTGATAAAGCCAAATGACCTGGAATTCAAAACTACTGTAAACACGTTGCAACAAAAAGAACCTTATGTCCTGCAATTGCAATTAAGGCAATTGGGATGCATTCAGTTTATAACAGTGTGCAACAACATAAAGACAGACCTACAAATGGTAGTTCATTGCCACCATTGAGCATATAACTGGCATTTCTACTCGCTGAGCTAAATTGGCTCCCAGTTAAGCAATGCCTCTCTTTTAAATTCTCATCTTTGTTTTCAAATCCCTCCATGGCCTCACGCCTCCTATCTCTGTAACCTCCTCCAGCCCTACAACTCTCCAAGATATCTGCGCTCCTCTAATTCTGGCCTCTTGAGCATCCCCGGTTATAATTGCTCTGCCATTGGCGGCAATGCGTTCCGCTGCCAAGGCCCTAAGCTCGTTATTGTCTTAGTAGTAACTTCTCAAACTTTCAGGCCAACTATCACCAAAACAAATTCTCACTCTTGCATCCCATGAGCTGTGGATTCTGGCGCCAGTAAGTCCAACGATGGAGGTTATCTGAGAGAACATAAAAAGTGCTAAGTTGTGTATTGCCTACACTAAGCAAAAAAATCTTTTTTTTTAAATAAGTTAATCTTTTGACGAGTAATATTTTTCTCACTTGTACTGTAACAGTAAATATATTGCTCTGACTTAATGGCATACTCCAGAATGTCCTTTCCTTTATGCACACCACATTATTTTACACTAGTAACACTGCTTATCCGTCAGTTGAATTATTTTTTTTTGGTCCAACATATAGGAGCTGCAGCTACTACAGCTGGTAAGTATATTGCATTGACTTAATAGCATACTCTAGACTGGCCTTTCCTTTTGCGTGCACCACATGTTTTGAGAAGCATTATTTTATGGTAACACTGTCCATATGATTCATTTGAATATTTTTTCCTTCTCCCCTGCACAGTAACTGCTATAACAGCTGGTAAATATATTGCACTGACTTAATGGCGTACCCTTAACGTCACAAAATTACGTAGAAACTGGTTGTTTGGCCCAACCAAACTGTTGATGTTTATCCTCCATATGTGCAGTAGTTCTAGTTCTCATTAGTAAAACTGCAGTGTAGCATTCAGTAACCCTGTTCCCATATCGCTTTATGCCACCTTTCTAATCTATTCTTAGAAATGGTCTTTGCTTCAATTACCAACTCCAAGAGTACATTACACAGCCTCACAACATTGTATTTAAAAAAAAAAGTTTCTCCTGCTCTCTCTCGTATCTCCTTTAAATTTAATCTTGTTACTATGTCCCCTCATTTTAGACCCCTCGACCATAGGAAACAGTTTGTTTCTATCTATCTTGTGTTGTCCATTGATAGTTTTAAACACCGCTATAAAATCACCCCGCAATCTCCTCTGTTCTTATACCCCAATTGCTCCAGTCTTGTTCCAGTCTTTTTTCCTATTTGCATTTCCTCATACCAGGCAGCATCCTAGTGAATCTGCACTGTACTGTTTCTGTTGCCTTAACAATCTTTCTCTTGTGTGGAGCCCAAAACTGCACACTGTGGTCTTACTAAGGCTTTATTTTAGAATACTTACTAAAGAACTAAGTTTGAAGGTATAACAGTACAATCAAGAGGTAACAAAATAAAAATGGGATGTGTGCCACTGAGAGAATGCAGAATTTTATAGGTTTGTTTGACACTGGCAAACAGTCAAAAACATTGGGTCGTATTTTGCGACCCCCTACGGGTGCGTACGAGGAATCTTCTTGACAGACCCTCCGCATCCCCGGGAGATGGGCCTCCGGGGGTGGAGAGTTGCGCTATTTGCCCAACTTCCGCCCGCTGAATGCCTGTGAAATTCTTAGGCCTGGTAAAAGCAGGCGTAAGGCCTACTTTTACCAGCAGAAGAGTTTAAAAAAAAAAAAAGAAAAATAAAATTTTATCACTCATTTATACATTAAAAACCCTGTCCAATAAGGTAAGTTTATTTTAAGCCCCGTTAAGACAAATTTTTTCCTTCAAAAAATTAAATTTTTGTTTACAATATTTAATTAAAATGCACTTTAATTTTAAAATTTATTTCATGTGTACAAGTGATCCCCATTCATACTTATGGGAGTTCCATTTACGGAACTCCCATAAGTATGAATGGGGATTTCCTTTTATTGGTTGAGCCTGCCCTGTGATCCCAGGAGCGCTTGGAATCGCATGCACCCCTGGGATAGGTGGGCCTCTGCCCGCATGTACCCGGAGCGGCCCAGGATCGCAAGCCTCCATACCTCCTGGACCACCAGGTAGATGCGTAGATTTTTTACAGGTCAGAGGCATCCACCCATGGGAAGCCTCCGAGCGCAAATTTAGGGCCCTTGTCATCAATACAGTAGCAGTCTTGGTAAACTATGTAAATAAATAACTGCAGTCAATGCATTGCGACAAAAGGAACCTTATGTCCTGCAATTGCTATTACGGAAATTGTGATGCTCACTTGTACACTTTTTTATAAACTGAATGCAACAGCATAAAGTCTGAGACATCAGGACAAAGCAGCCCGCTTGATTGGCACCCCATCCACCACCTTAAACATTCACTCCCTCCACCAGCGTACTGTGGCTGCAGTGTGTACCATCTACAAGATGCACTGCAGCAACTCCCAAACCTCTTCCACCTAGAAGGACAAGAGCAGCAGGCGCATGGGAACACCACCACCTCCAAGTTCCCCTCAAAGTCACACACCATCCTGACTTAGAAGTATTTCGTCGATCTTTCATCGTCGCTTGGTCAAAATCCTGGAACTCCCTGCCTAACAGCACTGTGGGAGTACCTTCACCACACGGACTGCAGCGGTTCAAGAAGGCGGCTCACCACCACCTTCTCAAGGGAAACTAGGGATGTGCAATAAATGCTGGCCTTGCCAGCGACGCCCACATCCCATAAAAACGAAGAAAAAAGCCCACCTGTACCTACAAATGGTAGTTCATTGCCACCATTGAGCTTATAACTGGCGTTTCTACAGGCTGAAAGCTAGTTGGGGCTATCTTTTTTATTCGCTTTTGGGATCTGGGTGTCGCTGGCAAGGCTTTGGGGAGATGGGAGGTGAGACACTCGCTGCAGAATACCTAGCCTCTGACCTGCTCTTGTTGCCACAGACAGTATTTATGTGGCTGGTCCAGTTAAGTTTCTGGTGAATGGCGACCCCCAGGATGTTGATGGGGGATTTGACGATGGTAATGCCGTTGAATGTCATGGGGAGGTGGTTAGACTTTTGCTTGTTGGAGATAGTCATTGCCTGGCACTTCTGTGGCACGAATATTACCTGCCACTGATCAGCCCAAGCCTGAACGTCATCCAGGTCTTGTTGCATGCGGGCATGGACTGCTTCATTATCTGAGGAGTTGTGAATGGCGTTGAACACTGTGCAGTCATCAGCGAACATCCCCATTTCTGACCTTATGTTGGAGGGAAGGTCATTGATGAAGCAGCTGAAGATGGTTGGGCCAAGGACACTGCCCTGAAGAACTCCTGCAGCGATGTCCTGTGGCTGTGATGATTAACCTTCAATCACCACAACCATCTTCCTTTGTGCTAGGTATGACTCCTGCCAGTGGAGCATTTTCCCCCTGATTCCCATTGACTTCAGTTTTACTCGGGCTCCTTGATGCCACACTGGGTCAAATGCTGCCTTGATGTCAAGGGCAGTCACTCTCCCCTCACCTCTGGAATTCAGCTCCTTTGTTCATGTTTGGACCAAGGCTGTAATGAGGTCAGGAGCCGAGTGGTCTTGGCGGAACCCAAACTGCGCATCAGTGAGCAGGTTATTGGTGAGTAAGTGCCGCTTGATAGCACTGTCGATGACACCTTCCATCACTTTGCTGATGATTGAGAGTAGACTGATGGGGCGGTAATTGGCCGGGTTGGATTTGTCCTGCTTTTTGTGGACAGGACATACCTGGGCAGTTTTCCACATTGTCAGATAGATGCCAGTGTTGTAGCTGTACTGGAACAGCTTGGCTAGAGGCGCGGCTCGTTCTGGAGCACAAGTCTTCAGCACGGTAGCCGGGATGTTGTCGGGGCCCACAGCCTTTGCTGTATCCAATATGCTCAACTGTTTCTTGATATCACGTGCAATTAATCGAATTGGCTGAAGACTGGCTTCTGTGATGGTGGCGACCTTGGGAGTAGGCCGATATGGATCATCCACTCGGCACTTCTGGCTGAAGATGGTTGCAAACGCTTCAGCCTTGTCTTTTGCACTCACGTGCTGGGCTCCACCATCATTGAGGATGGGGATATTCATGGAGCCTCCTCCTCCCATTAGTTGTTTAATGGTCCACCACCATTCACGACTGGATGTGGCAGGACTGCAGAGCTTTGATCTAATCCGTTGATTGTGGGATCGCTTAGCCCTGTCTATATTCTGCTGCTGCTGATGGCCCACAGCGCCTGATGGATGCCTAGTTTTGAGCTGCTAGATCTGTTCTGAATCTATCCCATTTAGCATGATGGTAGTGCCACACAACGCGATGGAGGGTGACCTCAGTGTGAAGACGGGACTTCGTCTCCGCAATGACTGTGCGGTGGTCACTGCTACCAATACTGTCATGGACAGATGCATCTGCGAAAGATAGATTGGTGAGGACGATGTCAAGTAGGTTTTTCCCTCGTGTTGGTTCTCTCTCCACCTGTCGCAGGCCCAGACTGGCAGCTATGTCCTTCAGGACTCGGCCAGCTTGGTCAGTTGTGGTGCTACATTGAAGTCCCCCACCCAGAGTACATTCTGTGCCTTTGCTACTCTCAGTGCTTCTTCCAAGTGCTGTTCAACATGGAGGAGTACTGATTCACCAGCTGAGGGAGGGCGGTAGGTGGTAATCAGCAGATTTCCTTGCCCAACCTTGACCTGAAGCCATGAGACTTCATGGGGTCCGGAGTCAATGTTGAGGACTCCCAGGGCCACTCCTTCCCGACTGTATACCACTGTGCTGCCACCCCTGGTGGTTCTGTCCTGCCGGTGGTACAGGACATATCCAGGGATGGTGATGGAGTTTGGGACATTGGCTGAAAGGTATGACTCTGAGTATGGCTGTTGCTTGACTAGTCTGTGCGACAGCTCTCCGAATTTTGGCAGAAGTCCCCAGATGTTGGTGAGGAGGACTTTGCAGGGTTGACTGACCTGGGTGTGCCGTTGCCATGTCCATAGCTGGTGCCGAGGTCGATGCCGGGTGGTCCGTCCGGTTTCATATTTTGTTTCGTAGCAGTTAGTTACAACTGAGTGGCTTGCTAGGCCATTTCAGAGGGCAGTTAAGAGTCAACCACATTCCTGTGCGTCTGGAGTTGCATGTAGGCCAGACCAGGTAATAACGGCACATTTCCTTCCAATCCAATAGTTTCATGGTTACCATTACTTTTTATTCCAGATTTATTTAATTAACTGAATTTAAATTCCCCAGCTGCTGCGGTGGGATTTGAACTCACGTCTCTGGATTACTAGCCCAGTGACATTACCACTACGCTACCGTTCCCTTTTAGTACAGGCTTCACCGCATGGCCACCAGCAGAAGGGCAGGTGTGCATGGATTTCAGCATGTCTGCCTTCAAAGTAAGGGTGCTGGTGCAACAGCATGATGCCTATCGAAATCAGAGGCATTATGTGCAGGGTTACTGAATGTGACACTGCAGTTTTACTAATGAAAGAAAAAGCAAGTGACCGTGTATCTGATTTTAAACATGTTGGGACAACAGTTATAACTCCTGTGCTGATATGGAGTTAATTCTCCAAGGAGCTCCACATTCATGACAGGCAGATTTTGAAGGATAATTGGAGTCGGGCATATTTATGCATAAAATACTTGATCATATTTTATAGCAACTGTTCTCAAACTGTTTCATGCCAACTATCGCCAAAGGAAAAGTCTAATTCTTGCATCCTATTAGCTGTGGATTCTGGCACTCGTAAGTCCATCAATGCAGGTTATCTGAGAGAACACAAAAGAAGTGCTAAATAGTGTATTGGCTACACTACTTACTTTAAAAAAGAATTTTTTGCTAACAGTTGATCTTGAGTTTCGTAATATTTTCTCACTCAAGTACAGTAACAGTTAGTAAATATATTGCTCGCTCTTAATGACATACTCCTGTCATGTCATTTCCTTTATGCATACCACATTCTTTGAGAAGCACAGTTTTATGGTAAGACTGCTTATCAGTTAGTTGATTTTTTTTTCCTGTCCAACATATAGGAGCTGCAACTACTACAGCTGGTAAGTATATTGCATTGACTTAATAGTGTATACTAGACTGTCCTTTCCTTTTCCATGCACATTATGGTAACGCTGTCCATATGATTCATCTGAATTTCTTTTCTTGTCCCCTGTACAGTAACTGCTGCTACAACAGCTAGTAAGTATATTGCATTAACTTAATGCTATGTTCTTGACTGTCACAGAATTGCATAAAAATGGCTGTTTGGCCCAACCAAATGGTTGGTATTTATCCTCCATATGAGCAGTAGTCCTAGTTCCATGTGCTTGCCCTGTTCCCATTTTGCTTTATACCACCTGTTTAATCTATTCTTAGTAATTGAAGCAAAGCCCACGTCTAACTCCAGGAGAATGTTACACAGCTTCACAACTTTGTATTTAAAAAAAAGTTTCTCCTGCTCCTTGTCTCAAATCTCCTTCAATGAAATCTTGTATCTATGTCCCCTCATTTTAGACCCCTCGACCATAGAAAATAGTTTGTTTCTATTCATCCTGTATCATCCTTTCATAATTTTAAACACCTCCTATGAAATCACCCCACAATCCCCTCGGTTCTAACAAAAACAGCCCCAATTGTTCCAGTCTTTTTTCCTATTTGAATTTCCTCATACCAGGCAGCATCCTAGTGAATCTGCGCTGTACTGTTTCTATTGCCTCAACAACCTTTCTATTGTGTGGAGCCCCAAACTGCACACAGTACTTCAACTGTGGTCTTACTAAGGCTTTATTTCAGAATACTTGCTAAAAGAACTAAGTTTGAAGGTATAACAGTACAATCAAGAGGTAAAATAATAAAAATGGGATGTGTGCCACTGAGAAAATACAGAATTTTATGGGATTGTTTTGACACTGGCAAACAGTCAAAAACGTTGGGCCGTATTTTGCGACCCCTACGGGTATGTACGAGGTGCGCCCGCGCCTGTAGGGGCCGCACAAGTTCCGGGTTTAGGCATGTGAAGCGCATGCGCTAAAACCCGGAACTTGCGATCTGTCAAAAATCATCTTGACAGATCCTCCGCATCCCCGGGAGATGGGTCTCCGGGGGTGGAGAGTTGTGCTATTTGCCCAACTTCCGCCCGCTGAATGCCTGTGAAATTCTTAGGCCTGGTAAAAGCAGGCGTAAGGCCTACTTTTACCAGCAAAATAGTTTAAAAAAAAAAAATAAAAAAAATTTATCACTCATTTATACATTAAAAACCCTGTCCAATAAGCTTAGTTTATTTTTAGCCCCGTTAAAACATAATTTTTTTTCAAAAAATTAAATTTTTGTTTAAAATATTTAATTAAAATGCATTTTAATTAATTTTAAACATGTAATTTTTAAAATTTATTTCATGTGTTCGGTACAAGTGATCCCCATTCATATTTATGGGAGTTCCATTTGTACGGAACTCCCATAAGTATGAATGGGGATTCCCTTCTTTTATTGGTTGGGCTGGCCCACATGATCCCAGGGGCGCTTGTGAACCGCCTGCACCTCTGGGATACGTGGGCCTCTGCCCACTCGTACCTGGAGAGGCCCAGGATTGCATACCTCCTGGACCACCAGGTAAATGCATAGATTTTTTACAGGTCAGAGGCATCCGCCCGTGGGAAGCCTCCAAGCGCAAATTTCGGGCCTTGTCATCAATACAGTAGCAGTCTTGGTAAACGATGTAAATAAATAACTGCAGTCAATGCATTGCGACAAAAGGAACCTTATGTCCTGCAATTGCTATTACGGAAATTGTGATGCTCACTTGTACACTTTTATAAACTGAATGCAACAGCATAAAATCTGAGACACCTGTACCTACAAATGGTAATTAGTAATATTTTTCTCACTCAAGTACAGTAACAGTTAGTAAATATATTGCTCACTCTTAATGGCATACTCCTGTCATGCCATTTCCTTTATGCACACCACATTCTTTGAGAAGCACAGTTTTATGGTAAGACTGCTCATCAGTTGAATTTTTTTTCTGTCCAACATATAGGAACTGCAGCTACTACAGCTGGTAAGTATATTGCATTGACTTAAGTGTATACTAGACTGTCCTTTCCTTTCCCATACACCACGTGTTTTGAGAAGCATTATTTTATGTTCACATTGTCCATATGATTCATTTGAATTTCTTTTCTTGTCCCCTGTACAGTAACTGCTGCTACAACAGCTGGTAAGTATATTGTCTCAAATCTCCTTCAGTGTAATCTTGTATCTATGTCCCCTCATTTTAGACCCCTCAGCCTTAGAAAATAGTTTGTTTCTAATCATCCTGTGTCATCCTTTCATAATTTTAAACACCTCTTTGAAATCACCCCACAATCCCCTCGGTTCTAACAAAAACAGCCCCAATTGTTCCAGTCTCTCTTCATATTTGCATTTCCTCATACCAGGCAGCATCCTAGTGAATCTGCGCTGTACCGTTTCTATTTCCTTAACAATCTTTCTATTGTGTGGAGCCCAAAACTGCACACAGTACTTCAACTGTGGTCTTACGAAGGCTTTATTTCAGAATACTTATTAAAAGAGCTACATTTGAAAGTATAACAATACAATCAAGAGGTAACAAAACAAAATGGGATGTGAGGAATACAGAATTTTATAGGATTGTTTGACACTGGCAAACAGTCAAAAACCTTGACATCAATACAATTGCAAGTGGTCTTGGTAAGCTGTATAAATAAAGATGATGCAGTTATTTCAAAACAACTCATGTCCCATAGGACTGCTGAGTAATAAGATTGATATTTGCAGATTCATTTTCCCCCTACCGTTTATCACCATATTACACACAAGTTAATCAATGTCTGGGATTAAGTCCTCTGATTAGCATTACTAACACTGGTATGTTATTTCAAATAGTCTGTACTTGGAAAAAATCAGTAACATAGGGATTACATAAGCTCTGATATGCTAACAAGTACACCTTTTGCAGTAATAGAGATGATATTGATCAACATAAGTAACGACAGATAAAAGCTGAATAGAGCTCCAATCAAACTAATAAGTGTGGGTGGCTATTATGGACGCAACCTGAACCTGAGTAAACGATAACCTTCGAACCATTCCTTGTAGGTGTTACTTAAGCATTTTATTTCTGACATACTGGCTAAATAAACTAGATAGGAAAACAGTTTCATAAGGCAATTGATGAGAATCTATTTTTATACAGATCACGGGTCCGTTCTGTATCTGGTTCACTAGTTCATTAAGCACAGCACCCGAGAGAGGATTTTGCAGACCGTTTCCCATTGATGAGTAAAGGTACCATCTGATCTAGTACTAAGGCAGATGGATCAGAAGGGTCGCAAGTCTGGGCTGAGTTAGCTGATTTCCATTGGGGAGCCAGTTTGGGAGTGCGATAATTGGCTTAAATACTTCCAGGTTAGGGAGGGGGGAAATCAGCCTAGGATCAATTTTCTAATCATCCTGTTGAAGCTGTATGTGTGTGGATATCCTGATAGGGCTTGGCTGTTCTGCCCCAACACTTATACTGCTGGTTTACAATCACATGCACCATGTGAAAAATGGTAACTTGGGCGAAATATCAAAGGGCGGCACACACCCTGGTACACATCAGGAGTCCACACCTTTAGGAGAGAATGAAAACTGGGTGGGGGGGGAAGAGAGAGAGAGAGGGAAGGAAATTAGGCAATTTTTCATCTAACTGTCTTCTCTAAACATGCTGCTCACAATGCTGCACTAGAAGAGTTTTAATACAATATTGGGTGTAAGTATAATGGAGACATTTTGGCTGAATATTCTATGAGCTTTCTAATGCCTTAAGCTTCAAAATCCAGTTTAACCTTTGATTCATCTGCTTCTTCTCGCATATGCGTCTCACTAGTCTGCTGATTTCTCCTTCACAGTAATTGAGAAATCAGTCCACTACAAAGTATACATGTGGCACAATATAAATCAAAGGCTGTCTTCGAGAGAAGTCAGGAAACTTATCTGCCAACTCATTAGTATAGAATTCTCCTGTAGGTATGCTGTGT
>JASTWF010000557.1:182500-309681 GCA_030390025.1 Squalus acanthias
TGCTTTTTTTTTTAAATCCCTTGAACCAAATGGATTTGAAGATAATACAGGAAGAAATGTTGGTAAGTAATGCACTCTGCAGATTTACAAACTTCATCAGTCTACATTTTTTAAAGTACATGCTGATAGCTGAAAACTTTAAAGTAAGATTGTAAATGAGAATTACAGATTAAAATGGAATTGCAAATGTTGACGCTAGAAGTATATAAATATTTGCAAAAAGCTGTAGCTGCTGTAAATCTAAAACAATAACAGAAAATGCTGGGAGCACTCGGGTCAGACAGCGCCTGTGGAGAGGAGTTAATGTTTCGGGTGTGTTTCGAGGTTTACTAGAATTGTACCAGGGATGCGGGACTTGAGTTACGTTGCGAGACCAGAGAAGTTGGGGTTGTTCTCCTTGGTGCAGAGAAGATGAAGGGCAGATTTGTTAGAGGTGTTCAAAATCATGAATGGTTTTAATAGAGTAAATAAGGAAGAACTGTTTCCAGTGGCAGAAAGGTCGGTAACCAGAGGACACAGATTTAAGGTGATTGGCAAAAGAACTGGCAAGATGAGGAGCAATTTTTGTACACAGTGAGTTATGATCTGGAATGCACTGTCTGAAAGTGTGGGGGAAGTAGATTCATAATAACTTTCAAAAGGGAAATGGATAAATAGTTAAAATTTGCAGGGCTATGGGGAAAGGGCAAGGGAGTGGGACTAATTAGATAGCTCCTTCAACGAGCCGGCACAGGCATGATGGGCCGAATGATCTCCTCCTATGACTCTATGATTAAGGAATGGAGGACATTTTAACCCATGCAGATTTAATTTTAGTATCCACATGTTCATTGATACAGTGAACAATCTAAGGATGTGGAAATAGTGCACATTTTTCATGTTTATCTTTATTAAATGCATTTTAGAAAGATTGTGGTTCACTAGAAGTAAACCAAAATCTATGAAGGGAATTTGGGATTACAGCATTTAGAAGTTAAACTGCTTCAGATTCTCGAAAATATTACAGGTTGATGATGTCAGTCACTATATATGAGGTGGTTCTACTTGAATAATTTGCATTTTAAGTGTACTGTGGGATTCCTTTTCTTGTTTCAACCATTGTATATCTTGTGTATTTTTAAGGAATTGGTGTTGGTGTTGTTGTTGTTGTTGTTGTCGCTTTCGCCGCTATCTTTGGAGTATGGCGTTACCTTAAACAAAAAGATGGGTAAGACATCTTTATATTCATCATTGAATTGCTTTGTGCCTGTTAGGTCATAAATACACTGCGTCATGCCGACTTATTCTTTGCTTTTCCCCACATACTTCATTATTTATAAGTTTGCATTTTCTGTTGAAATCTGCTTGATTTATTGAGGGGAAATTGGCTTTGGGAAACTTCAAAAATGCATCTGTTTTGATATTGGGAAAACCTTTGAGTAGGTAGCCAGTTTTATATGTTGATGATTGGCCATGGAGCGCTGGTTATCATGATACTATTATGTACTCTAACCAACACAGAATTTTCTGTGGAAAATGTCTCCCAATTCTATTAATTGTAAATTAATTGAAACCCCAGAATATCTACCTAACCTTACAACCTATATTCACCCTTGACTGGTCAACGCCTTTCAGTATATTAAAACCCTGGATCACCTCCTTGATTTTTTTTTCTCATCAAAGAAAACATGTACTCAATTCTGAGAGGATTCTTAACGATTAGTAGAAACTAACGTCACAGCAGATATGTGATTGATTAAGTATTACATTTTTTAAAATCTCTAACAGTGGTTTAAACTAGCAGCGGGAAACTATAATGTACTGTATTAAATTTATAGCTTAACTAGTTAAACTATTTAATATAACTATAAATAATTGAATAAAGACTTTAACTAATTCAATAAAATAAGGCTAGTCTAAGATATGGCAGGGCAGGTTGTGTGTCTGGAGTGCAGTATGTGGGAGTTTGTGGATGGTGAGACTGTCCCAAGCAAACACATCTGCAGGAGATGTCTCCATCTTGAAAATCTCTGGCTTAGAGTCATTAAGCTGGAGTGTGAGTTGGAGACACTCCAACACATAAGGGAAGGGGAGGAATTTCTTGACCGTTTTATGCAGAATACAGTCACATCCCAGAGGAAAGCACAGGTTCAGGAATGGGAGGGTGTGACTGTTAGGGAGACGGGTAGCGGGGATTTAGGAGAGATTGAGAAGGAGGTCCCGCAGACACTGGTCCTGTCCAGGTACGCTGTACTCGCTACCTGTGAGGGCAAGGAGAAAGACCGCATGGAGGACAGCCACAATGCAGATCAAGGCACTGTGGCTCAGGAGGCTGTCCAAGGGAGGGGAGCAGAATAGAAATGTGGTAGTAATAGGGGACTCTATAATTAGGGGGATAGATGGCGTCCTCTGCAGCCAAGAACAAGAATCCTGAAGGGTGTGTTGCCTACCCGGTGCCAGGTAGGTGGCTGGAGAGGAACTTGGAAATCCAGTTATCATGGTCCATGTTGGAACAAACGACATAGGTAGGAACAGGGAGGAGGTCCTGCTGAAAGAGTTTCAGGAGTTGGGCTCTAAATTAGAAAACAGGACCTCGAGGGTGGTAATCTCTTGTTTATTGCCTGAGCCACGTGCAAATCGGCACAGAAGCAGACAGATCAGGAGAAAGGGCTAGAGGGGTTCCTTTTCATGGGACACTGGCACCAATTCTGGGACAAGAAGGAGCTGCACCGATGGGACGGGCTCCACCTGAACCGGGATGGGACCCGTGTCCTCGTGGAAATGGTAAATAGGGAGGTGGCAAAGGGTTTAAACTGTTAAGGGGGGAGGGATCTACAAAAAAAATAAACAGCCTAAATATAAACAAAACCGGAAAAGTGAGCATAGGAAAGAATAAAGTAAGGGAGGACATTGATGGCAAGAGAGCAAATAGTTATAGAACAGGAGTTGAACTGTCTGTACAGTAATGCACACAGTGTCCGTAATAAAACAGGGGAGCTGGAGGCAATTATGCGTTGGGAAGAACCAGACATAGGGATTACTGAGACATGGCTACAGAAAAACCAGGTCTGGGAATTAAATGTTGCAGGATATCACATATTTAGAAAAGATAGAGAGGGAAAAAGGGGAGGTGGAGTAGCTGTACTTGGGGATAACAATGGCAGTAGAAAAAGGGGATGTAGATATCGGCAAGACAAAAATAGAATCCATATGGATAGAGATAAAAGATCAATCACACTAATGGGCGTAGTCTACAGACCACCTCATAGTGGAAGGGAGGTGGAGGAAGATATAAAAAACATAGAAGAATAATCATGGGTGTTTTCAACTACCCTGATATTAATTGGACAGAAGAGGTAGGTAAAGGGGATAAGGGAATGGAGTTCCTACAACGTCTACAAGACTCCTTTCTAACCCAATACGTAAAAAGCCCAACAAGGGAGGATTTGCCATTGGATCTAGTTATGGGGAATGAGCCAGAGCAGATAAGAGAAGTAAAAGTAGGGGAACATATAGGCAATAGTGACCATAATATAATATGCTATAAGATGATAGAGAAGGACATAAGTATGACAAAAACCATGTTAATAGATTGGAGAAAAACTGCTTTTGAGGGGCTAAGAATAGAAATTGGGAAGATAAATTGGGCAACAATATTGGCAAAAGATGTAGAGCAACAATGGGAAACATTTAAAACGGTGTTCAACAGAGTGCAGGAAAAATATATTCCGCTAAAAGGAAAGAACAAACTAAACACTAATGAGACTCCATGAATAAAGACATAAAGGAACAATTGAAGGTAAGGAAAGAGGCATACATTAAGTACATATACAGCAGAGGAGTGCATGATGAGACAGAATACGAAGGGATTAGGAGAGAAGTCAAAAACAATTGGGAAGGCAAAGAGGAACTACGAAATTAAATTATCAAGGAACATAAAACAAAATAGTAAAGAAAGGAAGGTTGGGATGGGAATCGGGCCATTAAGGGATAGACAGGACAATACCACAGGTAATGATAGGGAGATGGCAGAAATATTAAATCATTATTTCACTTTGGTATTTACCAGGGAGATAGAACAGGTGGACATGACATTGGATGATGAGATGAGTAATGAGATGTGCATTTAAAATAAAAAAGGGATATATTAAATAAACTAATCAAACTCAGAGGATAAAACCCCTGGTCCAGATGGATTGCATTCACACATTTTAAAAGAATCTAGGGAAGAGATAGCAGAGGCATTACTGCACATATTTAATAATTCGTTAGAAAAAGGTGTAGTGCCAGAGGACCAGTGGATAGCTAACGTGATGCCTATATTTAAGAAGGGGGATAGAACATGTCCAGGGAATTATAGACTAGTCAGCTTAACATCGGTGGTAGGAAAAATACTGGGATCCCGACTAAAGGAGAAAATAGAAGAACATCTAGAAACGAAAAGTATAATAATGAATAGTCAGCATGGATTTCAAAAGGGAAAATCTTGCTTGACCAACCTTACTGAATTTTTTGAAGAGCTAACAGAGTAGACAATGGTAATGTAGTAGATGTAATTTATCTAGATTTTCAAAAGGCCTTCGATAAGGTACCCCATAATAGACTAATGAATAAGGCCAGAGAATGTGGAGTCAGGACAAGTAGCAGAATGGATACAATAGCAAAATACTGCGGATGCTGGAAATCCGAAATAACAACAGAAAACGCTGGAAAAACTCAGCAGGCCAGGCAGCATCCGTGGAGAGAGAAGCAGAGTTAACGTTTCAGGTCGAAGACCTTTTCGTCAGAACTGGAAAAAAGCAGGAAATGAAATAGATTTAAAGCAAGTATAAAGCTGGGAAAAGGGGGAGGGGATGAAAGAACAAAGGGGAAGGTCATTGGTGGGATAGAAAGCAGGAGAGATTAAGAGACATTAAGAGATAATCAAGGGAAGAGGAGGTGTGAATGTGACCGGTTGAGGCTAGATGAAGTGTGAGATGCGCTGGCAGAATGAAGGACAGTCCAGAAGCTGGTTGCCATATTAGAAAAAGGATATAGAGGTACGAGAGAGGGTGCAGAGAAGATTTACAAGGATGATACCAGAAATGCAAGGGCATACATATCGGGAAAGGATGAACAGGCTGGGTCTCTTCGGTTGAAAAAAGAAGGCTGAGGGGTGACCTAATGGAGGTCTTTAAAATTATGAAAGGTTTTGATAGTGGATACAGAGAGAATGGAAAAGCATAACTAGAGGCCATCAATATAAGACAGTCACCAAGAAATCCAACAGGATATTCAGAAGGAACTTCTTTACCCAAAGAGTGGTGAGAATGTGGAACTCACTACCACGGAGTGGTTGAAGTGAATAGTATAGCTGATTTTAAGGGGAGGCTAGACAAGCATATGAGGGAGAAGGTAACAGAGGGTTATGCTGATAGATTTAGATGAGGAAAGACGGGAGGAGGCGCGAGTGGAGCATAAATACCAGCATGGACTGGTTGGGCTGAATGGCCTGCATCTGTGCCGTATATCATGCAATCCTATTTAAAATTCTTGCATTACAACAATGACTACACTTCATTGGCTGTGAAGCCCTTTGTGATGTCCTGAGGTCCTTTTCCCTCCCCATCTCTGTCTCTCTCTCCCTCCCCTCCCCCCTTTCTCTCCCTCCCCCCTTTCTCTCCCTCCCCCCCCCTTTCTCTCCCTCCCCCCCTTTCTCTCCCCCCTCCGCCGCTCTCCCCCCTCCCCCGCTCTCCCCCGCTCTCCCCCCTCCCCCGCTCTCCCCCCTCCCCCGCTCTCCCCCCCTCCCCCGCTCTCCCCCCTCCCCCGCTCTCCCCCCTCCCCCCCTCGCCCTCCCCCCCTCGCCCTCCCCCCCTCGCCCTCCCCCCCTCGCCCTCCCCCCCTCGCCCTCCCCCCCTCGCCCTCCCCCCCTCGCCCTCCCCCCCTCGCCCTCCCCCCCTCGCCCTCGCCCCCCTCGCCCTCCCCCCCCTCGCCCTCCCCCCCTCGCCCTCGCCCCCCTCGCCCTCCCCCCCTCGCCCTCCCCCCCTCGCCCTCCCCCCCTCGCCCTCCCCCCCTCGCCCTCCCCCCCTCGCCCTCCCCCCCTCGCCCTCCCCCCTCGCCCTCCCCCCCTCGCCCTCCCCCCCTCGCCCTCCCCCCCTCGCCCTCCCCCCCTCGCCCTCCCCCCCTCGCCCTCCCCCCCTCGCCCTCCCCCCCTCGCCCTCCCCCCCTCGCCCTCCCCCCTCGCCCTCCCCCCCTCGCCCTCCCCCCTCGCCCTCCCCCCCTCGCCCTCCCCCCCTCGCCCTCCCCCCCTCGCCCTCCCCCCCTCGCCCTCCCCCCCTCGCCCTCCCCCCCTCGCCCTCCCCCCCCTCGCCCTCCCCCCCCTCGCCCTCCCCCCCCTCGCCCTCCCCCCCCCTCGCCCTCCCCCCCCGCCCTCCCCCCCTCGCCCTCCCCCCCTCGCCCTCCCCCCCCTCGCCCTCCCCCCCTCGCCCTCCCCCCCCTCGCCCTCCCCCCCTCGCCCTCCCCCCTCGCCCTCCCCCCCTCGCCCTCCCCCCCTCGCCCTCCCCCCCTCGCCCTCCCCCCCTCGCCCTCCCCCCCTCGCCCCCCCGCCCTCCCCCTCGCCCTCCCCCCCCTCGCCCTCCCCCCCTCGCCCTCCCCCCCCTCAGCCCCTCGCGCTCCCCCCCCCTCGCGCTCCCCCCCCTCGCGCTCCCCCCCCCTCGCGCTCCCCCCCCTCGCGCTCCCCCCCCTCGCGCTCCCCCCCCCCTCGCGCTCCCCCCCCTCGCGCTCCCCCCCCCTCGCGCTCCCCCCCCCCTCGCGCTCCCCCCCCCTCGCGCTCCCCCCCCTCGCGCTCCCTCCCCCCCTCGCTCTCGCTCTCCCCCCTCGCGCGCCCTCGCCCCTCCCCCCTCTCGCCCGCCCCCCCTCGCCCCGCCCCCTCGCCTCGCCCCCCTCGCCTCCCCCCCTCGCCCTCCCCCCCTCGCCCTCCCCCCCTCGCCCTCCCCCCCTCGCCCCTCCCCCCCTCGCCCTCCCCCCCTCGCCCTCCCCCCTCGCCCCTCCCCCCCTCGCCCTCCCCCCCTCGCCTCCCCCCTCGCCTCCCCCCCCTCGCCTCCCCCCCCTCGCCCTCCCCCCCCTCGCCCTCCCCCCCCTCGCCCTCCCCCCCTCGCCCTCCCCCCCTCGCCCTCCCCCCCTCGCCCTCCCCCCCCTCGCCCTCCCCCCCTCGCCCTCCCCCCCTCGCCCTCCCCCCTCGCCCTCCCCCCTCGCCCTCCCCCCCTCGCCCTCCCCCCCTCGCCCTCCCCCCCTCGCCCTCCCCCCTCGCCCTCCCCCCCTCGCCCTCCCCCCTCGCCCTCCCCCCCTCGCCCTCCCCCCTCGCCCTCCCCCCTCGCCCTCCCCCCCTCGCCCTCCCCCCTCGCCCCCCCCCTCGCCCTCCCCCCCCTCGCCCTCCCCCCCTCGCCCTCCCCCCCCTCGCCCTCCCCCCCCTCGCCCTCCCCCCCTCGCCCTCCCCCCCTCGCCCTCCCCCCCTCGCCTCCCCCCTCGCCCTCCCCCCCTCGCCCTCCCCCCTCGCCCTCCCCCCCTCGCCCTCCCCCCCCTCGCCCTCCCCTCCCCCCTCGATCTCCCTCCCCTCTCGCGCCTCGCCCTCCCCCCTCTCGCGCCCTCGCCCTCCCCCCTCTCGCGCCCTCGCCCTCCCCCCTCTCGCGCCCTCGCCTCCCCCCTCTCGCGCCCTCCCCCCTCTCGCGCCCTCGCCCTCTCGCCCTCCCCCCCTCGCCTCCCCCCCCTCGCCCTCCCCCCCCTCGCCCTCCCCCCTCGCCCTCCCCCCCTCGCCCTCCCCCCCTCGCCCTCCCCCCCCTCGCCCTCCCCCCTCGCCCTCCCCCCTCGCCCTCCCCCTCTCGCCCTCCCCCTCGCCCTCCCCCTCTCGCCCTCCCCCTCTCGCCCTCCCCCCCCTCTCGCCCTCCCCCCCTCGCCCTCCCCCCCCCTCGCCCTCCCCCCCCTCGCCCTCCCCCCCCTCGCCCTCCCCCCCTCGCCCTCCCCCCTCGCCCTCCCCCCCTCGCCCTCCCCCCCTCGCCCTCCCCCCTCGCGCTCCCCTCTCGCTCCCCCCCTCCCGCTCCCCCCTCGCTCTCCTCCTCCCCCCTCTCGCTCTCCCTCTCGCTCCCCTCCCCCCTCCCCCTCTCGCGCCCTCGCCCTCCCCCCCTCGCCCTCCCCCCCCCCCCCCCCCCCCCCCCCCCCCCCCCCCCCCCCCCCCCCCCCCCCCCCCCCCCCCCCCCCCCCCCCCCCCCCCCCCCCCCCCCACCCCCCCCCCCCCCACCCCCCCCCCCCCCCCCCCCCCCCCCCCGCCCCCCCCCCCCCCCCCACCCCCCCCCCCCCCCCCCCCCCCCCCCCCCCCCCCCCCCCCCCCCCCCCCCCCCCCCCCCCCCCCCCCCCCCCCCCCCCCCCCCCCCCCCCCCCCCCCCCCCCCCCCCCCCCCCCCCCCCCCCCCCCCCCCCCCCCCCCCCCCCCCCCCCCCCCCCCCCCCCCCCCCCCCCCCCCCCCCCCCCCCCACCCCCCCCCCCCCCCCCCCCCCCCCCCCCCCCGCCCCCCCCCCCCCCCCCCCCCCCCCCCCCCCCCCCCCCCCCCCCCGCCCCCCCCCCCCCCCCCCCCCCCCCCCCCCCCCCCCCCCCCCCCCCCCCCCCCCCCCCCCCCCCCCCCCCTCGCGCCCTCGCCCTCCCCCCTCGCCCTCCCCCCCTCGCCTCCCCCCCTCGCCCTCCCCCCCCTCGCCCTCCCCCCCCTCGCCCTCCCCCCCCCTCGCCCTCCCCCCCCCTCGCCCTCCCCCCCCTCGCCCTCCCCCCCCTCGCCCTCCCCCCCCTCGCCCCCCCTCGTCCGCCCTCCCCCCCTCGCCCTCCCCCCCTCGCCCTCCCCCCCCTCGCCCTCCCCCCCCTCGCCCTCCCCCCCTCGCCCTCCCCCCTCGCCCTCCCCCCTCGCCTCCCCCCCTCGCCCTCCCCCCCCTCGCCCTCCCCTCGCCCTCCCCCCCCTCGCCCTCCCCCCCCTCGCCCTCCCCCTCGCCCTCCCCCCCCTCGCCCTCCCCCCCCCTCGCCTCCCCCCCTCGCCCTCCCCCCCCTCGCCCTCCCCCCCTCGCCCTCCCCCTCGCCTCCCCCCCCTCGCCCTCCCCCCCCTCGCCCTCCCCCCCTCGCCCTCCCCCCCCTCGCCCCCCCTCCTCCCCCCCCCCCCCCCCCCCCCCCCCCCCCCCCCCCCCCCCCCCCCCCCCCCCCCCCCCCCCCCCCCCCCCCCCCCCCCCCCCCCCCCCCCCCCCCCCCTCCCCCCCCCCCCCCCCCACCCCCCCCCCCCCCCCCCCCCCCCCCCCCCCCCCCCCCACCCCCCCCACCCCCCCCCCCCCCCCCCCCCCCCCCCCCCCCCCCCCCCCCCCCCCCCCCCCCCCCCCCCCCCCCCCCCCCCCCCCCCCCCCCCCCCCCCCCCCCCCCCCCCTCGCCCTCCCCCCCCCCCCCCCCCCCCCCCCCCCCCCCCCCCCCCCCCCCCCCCCCCCCCCCCCCCCCCCCCCCCCCCCCCTCGCCCTCCCCCCCCCCCTCGCCCCTCACCCCCCTCGCCCTCCCCCCCCCCCCCCCCCCCCCCCCTCGCCCTCCCCCCCCCCTGCCCTCGCCCTCCCCCCCCTCGCCCCGCCTCGCCCTCCCCCCCCCACGCCCCTCCCCCCCTCGCCCTCCCCCCCCCCCCTCGCCCTCCCCCCCCCCCCTCGCCCTCCCCCCCCCCCCTCGCCCTCCCCCCCCCCCTCGCCCTCCCCCCCCCCCCCCGCCCTCCCCTCTCCTCCCCCCCCCCGCTCTCCCCCCCCCCCCCCCCCCCCCGCTCGCGCTCTCGCCCTCCCCCAATCGCCATTCTTGTGTTTATTTGAGTTTGATACATTAGAGGCCTCAATGTAAAAGTAGTGTGCCCATGAAGGTCATCAAGTGTGTTCTCGAGGATGATCTATACAAAGCTAGAAAACTGACTCTCTCGCACTTACCCTCCGCGCGTGTGTCTCATTTGAGAAGTCCTAAAAGGGCGTGGTGCAGGATAATTCCTTTTACATGTAGTTGTTGTGTTTCATTGCTTGAATATGGATGCGCAATATTTATTTCTTGCAAGTGAAGTTATCGTGAATATTGGTGCTTAACTAACTTCAACTAAGTAGCATATTTTTCTTTGTGCATGGATTTTTTGTTCTATTGAATTGTTAAAATATTAACATGTACATGAAACAATTGTTTTTTTATTCCATTGTTATTGAATTGTCATTTGTGCTTGTCACATGTTACTTTTCCAGACAATATGTCACCTCTGAGAAAGTTGCCATGAACACTCAATCTGAACAAGTCAGAGAGGCACCCAATTGTGATGAGACCTCTAATTGTGCAGCCTGATCTTTAATTAAAACTTTTTTAAAAAATCAAAAGGTATATCATTTTATAAACCTTATCAAACTATTTTATATCTTTTCAGTACTGTTCTATTACAATTTTTAAATATGGGCATGTTCAGAGGTTATTGATTTGGCTGGTATTGCAGAGTTCGGAGATCGCCCGTGGCTGCCTGAAATGAGCCTGTACCGTAAAAGCTCAACGTCGGTGGTAGGAAAGATACTAGAATCCTTGCTAAAAGATGAAATAACATAATATCTAGAGATGGAGAATATAATAAAATCTAGGTCAACATGGATTTTTAAAAAGGTCATATTTAACATACCTTTATAAATTCATCGAAGAAGTAACCGAGTAAAACAATGTATACAGTGGTATGCATGGACTTTCAGAAAGCTTTTGACATGGTACCACATAAGATACTTATGACAAATCAGGATATGTGGAGTTACGGGCCAGATAGCAGAATAAATTGAAAAACAGAAGAGGGTAGGTGTTGAGGGAGGTTTCTCGGACTTATCAATCCACTTCATAATTTTGAAAACTTGTAGTTTCTCAAAATCTCCTTTTCTCAATGAGAGTGTAGGTATGGTAGTGTAGTGGTTATGTTACTGGACTTTCTGTAAAAGTGACCATGAGGCTGTCGTATATTGATGGAATTGGTGACGAGTGTAAGATTTGGATCACAGATTACCCCAAGGATCTTGGGAGTCATAGGTCGTTTTATTAGGGAGCGGCAGTTCAAATGTAATCAAATACAACACGCAATCAGGGTAGACATAGTGGACATACAACCCGTAATAGATGAGAACGGCTTACCAGCCCCGGGACACACGGACGGACGTTGAGGCAGAACGGTGGTTTCGGATGGATTCCTGCAGCCTGTGGCAGCGGTCTCTTCGTCTTTGGTCATCTCCTGAGGCTGGCGGAGTAAGCCAAAGTTAGCATGAGATCCACCTCGGAGCTTGAGCTTGAACAAGGTGTTGAGCCGAAGCTAGCATGAGGTCCACCTCGGAGGAAGCTCTCCCCCTCTCTGCCAGTCTTTCCCTTTCGGCTGCCCATTTATATACCTTATTTCAGTGGGCTAGTGGATACCTTGCGTCAATCATTTGTTTAATCACTCTTACCCATTCAATTGTCCAATTAGAGGAATAGGTACCTTCGGCAGACCCCTCCCAGACTCATGAGGTCATTCCTCTGCTTATCTCCTGTTTGGACATCTTGCACTTTCTCCTAGACAGTTTATCATAAGGCTCCTTACTTGACCTCTTATCAGGCCTAGCTATGCCTACATGAAGGCCTGTTTCTGCGTTATGCCCTTGTAAACGACCTCAGCTCTTTGTGCAACTCCTTATCTGACATTGGTTTCTTCTGTGTCATCAGCTTATCCTGACTGCTGAGCTAGGCAAACCCATTTCTTTTATAAAACCATTATTTCTTTTACAATTCATAATTTCTTCCAATTCACAATTTCTTGCACAAGAGAACAGTGTTTGTGGCAGTTCTACTGTTTACCTGGAGGAAATTGCAGTTTATCCACAACAGTCCAATAAAACTGAGGCAGTGGAGGAGTCAAGGGAGGTGGTGGTGAGGTAGAGCTGGATGTCATCGGCATAAGTGTGGAAGCTATCGCCATGTCTGTGAATGATGGTGTCAAGGGGCAGCATGAAGAAGAGGGGGCTAAGGATAGATTGGGGAACTCTAGTGGGAGTGGAAAGAGAAGTCATTGCTGAAGATGCTCTGGCTATGATTGGACAGGTAAGAGTGAACCAAGTGATGGAAGGTGTCGTCGACAGTGCTATCAAGCAGCACTTAACAATACTCACCAATAACCTGCTCACCGATGCTCAGCTTGGGTTCCGCCAGGATCACTCGGCTCCCGACCTCATTCCAGCCTTGGTCCAAACATGGACAAAAGAGCTGAATTGCAGTGGTTAGGTAAGAGTGGCTGCTCTTGACATCAAGGCAGCATTTGACCAAGCATGGCGTCAAGGAGCCCAAGTAAAATTGAAGTCAAAGGGAATCGGGGGGGAAAACTCTCCTGGCTGGAGTCCTACCTAGCACAAAGGAAGATGTTTGTGGTTGTTGGAGGCCAATCATCACAGCCCCAGGACATCGCTGCAGGAGTTCCTCAGGACAGTGTCCTTGGCCCAACCATCTTCAGCTGCTTCATCAATGACCATCCCTCCAACATAAGGTCAGAAGTGGGAATGTTCACTGATGATTGCACAGTGTTCGGTTCCATTCGCAACTCCCCAGATAATGAAGCAGTCCGTGCCTGCATGCAGCAAGACAAGTGGCAAGTAACATTTGCGCCACACGAGTGCCAGTCAGTGACCATCTCCAACAAGAGAAAGTCTAACCACCTCCCCTTGACATTCAATGACATTACCATCACCAAATCCCCCACTATCATCATCCTGGGCGTCTCCATTGACGAGAAACTTAACTGGACCAGCCACATAAATATTGTGACTACAAGAGCAGGTCAGAGGCTGAATATCCTGCGGCGAGTGTCTCTCCTCCTGACTCCCCAAAACCTTTCCATCATGTAGATGGTGGACTGTCCTGTATTGGCTTATACATTTCTAGATGTTTGCCAACTTGACCCTTTGAAGTCCCTCAGATGATTTTGCCTTAACCTGACTTGCTCTACAGCTTTTCTTGACTTCCTGTTGAAGATAATGATGCGGAGATGCCGGCGTTGGACTGGGGTGGACAAAAATGAGAAGTCGCATAACACCAGGTTATAGTTCAACAGATTTATTTAAAATGACAAGCTTTCGGAGCTATCGATCGCCCCTTCTTCAGGTAAAGTTACTATGCATATACAGGGGCGATCGATAGCTCCGAAAGCTTGTCATTTTAAATAAATCTGTTGGACTATAACCTGGTGTTGTGCGACTTCTCATTTTTGTTGAAGATAATGCAGGGCTTTACTTTAATAACTAAACTAAGATGCAGGGTGGCCCACAGTGCAAGTATGACCACGGTTGAAGAGCGAGAAAGATTAGATAAATCAGCGTTGTGATTTGGTGATGCCAAGCTTGGCTTTTAAAAGCCTGAAGATTGTAAGAGGAAGGAAAGATAGATACAGGTGAGCAGATCCACATCATTAAGTTCTTGGCTAAGAGTGAGTTGGTGCAGGTTTGCCACATTCTGATCTTCAATTATATCTCCTGAATCCAGTGAATTTATTAAATAGAAAATGTCAGATATAATTTTGCTATTTCTGTCCCAGTTCCTAAAATCTAATGGATGTATATTATCTGAAGTCTTGAAGAGCATCTAACCTGTAGACTTCATATTTGTTGGGGTTGTATTAAATGTCAAAATCTCTGACAAAGCTGCTCTGAATAGCCAATGTTACACTGCTGCTTTTTTTCCTAACAAACTAATTGTGATTTGCAATATTTTCATAAGGTTTGTGGCATGTATTTTGGTAATGAGCTGAAAATACCAAATGTTACTCCTGGTTTTGTCATTTTAAAGTAATTTTAATGGTTCAATACTGGTCACCTCAACAAAAAATTTGGCTCTTATATTTTAGGCCCTTGCGAACCACTTCAATACTGGTGTAGTTGTCCCTCTCTTACTATCTTCCATACATTAAAGACCTTTCGCTAATTGTCTAATTTTTCCTTTCCCCCTCCCACAGGTCAATAATTTGAACTGCTCATCATCGTGGGTGTAACTACTTCCGAAGTGTCCTAATTTCATTAATCCTGTCTACAGAGCAACTGAACTGAAGCAATTTCCTTCTCTGTTGAATGGTGTATATTTTCTGATTGGCACGGTTCCCATACAAATGCTTAATGTGTTCGTACTGAATTCCTTTTGCACTTTTTTAATACAGGCGTTAACTGATTTTAAAATAAATAAACGCCCGCAATGAAAAAGCACACAATAGGGATTTAGCACAAGAGCAATGTGACCACACAGCAACAGTAAAAATGGAAATATACCCCATGCTTACTGCAAAGAAAACTTGTGTACCATTTTCCTCGATCAACTGAAATTATGCAAAATTTTCTTCCCAGATTTTTTTTTTTACTTCATTGTACTTATGGTTGCATTTCAATGAAAGGTACTTCATGTTGATTTTAGGTTTTCTCTCTAGAAGCTAATGGAGCTTGTGTTACCTCTAGCAGACATTTGTGGAGAGTGAGAGTTGTTATACTTGAGCACTTGGATGGTTTTTTTTGGTGTGTATTTCTAAGTTATATATATATATTTTTTCAGATGAAGAGAATGTGATTGTAGGGTTGTGTTTTTTTTTAAATTATTTTGACCCAGAGCATACAAGTCTTAAATTTGCTTTAATAGGTTCTTAAAAGTTGAATCAATATTTTCTGAAGTTTTGTAATGGGGGGGAAAAAATGAGTGCCAATGATTTCCTAGTCAGAATTTAAGTATCAGTTTGGTCTGATCAATCTTTGTACTGTATTCTGTTAGAAATCTGATGGTCTGTGTGTAAAATTTGTATATATAGAGTCATGGTGGAAGCATTTATATATCCTGGGGCATATATCAAATTTTAGAAGCCATAATCATAGTATATTATAAAACACATCAAAATTAACACCAACACATTCAATAAATTGCATGTTGTCTTTTTAAAACTAACCTGGAATTTTCTGACTAATTTCAGTGTAGCTATGACATAAGAGTGGAATGGCACAGTTTTTTCTGTGGAGATTTGCATGAAACTGATTTATGCCGGTTTTATACTGAAAAATCGCGATATGTGAATTTCCTTGGTTGTTTGTGCTGCTTCCAAGATACATCTGGCAAAACCCTCTGCTGCTTATTACATAGCACCACTCCATGGGAAAGACTAGCTCATGTGCGTTTCTTGGATTTATGTGAATAATGCACTGGTGTAGATTTACACTGAATAATTTACATGGCCTAAAGACACCTGATGTTGGCATACGGGATTTCTGGAGTTTGATAGCAATTTTCTTCACATAAAAAAAAAAATGTTCTTACAACCTGCATTATACTTAACCAAAGTACAGTCTCAGTGCACCAAATTTTCATTGCTCCCTTTTCCCCAACGCATTCAGAAGGACTAAGCAGCTGAATAGCCTTCACAATGGGCATACCGCTGTTCCGTATAATAATGGAAGACAGAGGGTTAGTAGAGGCAAGCGGCTCAGTGAGGTGCCATGGCATAAGACAGCAGTCTACTTGCTATTACTACTGTTGGCGCTGCATTTGCGCATGTTTTACATTGATTTTAATGTTCTGGCGTAGGCAAATGAGCTCAGGAAATTTGGTCATAAGCTCCCATCGGCAAGATCAGCGTAGATTTTGGTGTAACTTTTGGTGTAATATTAAGCCTTTATCTTCACTTACCATAGGCAATATACAGCAGCTCAACATACTGTAAAGCAAAAGGCAACTTAATGCCTGCCAGAAATAAATTCAATCACGACCTTAAGTGTCAAACTTTGACAATGTAAAAAAAAAATGAAAGTAGTCGAAGTTTGTTGTGATTGTTGGTTGTTTACATTAGTGAAAGTAACTAGTTGCAAAATGTTTGATTTTAAAGAAGACAATGAAGGATTATTATTGATTGTACTGATGTTAGAACTAATATGGTCTTTGCCTATGGATTGCCCGATACTGCTGCATAAAATAATTACATGGGATTACACAGGATATACAGCACCGAAACAGGCCATTCGGCCCAGCCAGTCCATGCCGGTGTTTATGCTCCACTCGCACCTCCTCCCGTCTTTCCTCATCTAACTCTATTAGCATGACCCTCTATTCCCTTCTCCCTCATATGCTTATCTTGCCTCCCCTTAAATGCATCTATACTTTTCACTTCAACCACTCCCTGTGGTAGCGAGTTCCACATTCTCACCACTGGGTAAAT
The DNA here is from genome assembly GCA_030390025.1 of Squalus acanthias. Taxonomy (NCBI): domain Eukaryota; kingdom Metazoa; phylum Chordata; class Chondrichthyes; order Squaliformes; family Squalidae; genus Squalus; species Squalus acanthias. Next base: position 198,716 of record JASTWF010000557.1, read on the forward strand.
AAGTTTCTTCTGCATTCCCTATTTGATTTTTTGGTGACTATCTTATATTGATGGCCTCTAGTTTTGCTCTTCCCCACAAGTGGAAACACTCTCTCTCTATCCACTCTATCAAAACCTTTCATAATTTTAAAGACCTCTATTAGGTCACCCCACAGCCTTCTCTTTTCAAGAGAAAAGAGACCCAGCCTGTTCATCCTTTCCTGATAGGTATACCCTAATTTCTGGTATCATCCTTGTAAATCTTTTTTGCACAATTTCCAGTGCCTCTACATCCTTTTTATAATATGGTGACCAGAATTGTACACAGTACTCCCAAGTGTGGTCTAACCAAGGTTCAGTGCAAGTTTAGCATAACTTCACTACTTTTCAATTCTGTAGATGTTTGTAATCCTGTTTGTAGTGCGGGTCTTTAGTTTTTAATAAAAATTTGCATTTTTTGCCTTGAGCCTGAAGAGACACAGAACAAATGGTTTCCTGCTATTAAGATCGGATCTGTTTTTAGGTTTCTCTTTTGAGGCTGTTGATCATTTGAATATATTTTATTGATGGCAGAGGTCAGATCAGCAGGTTAACTTTTTTGTGCCACTAGATGATCTGAGACACTGCACTAATATAGTGAGTTAGAGGGTGGGGGAATAATTAGATCAAGGATGAGTGATGACTACAGCTTTAAAGTTGATGATGTGGCGGCGGAGGTGGGAGAGGAAAGAGAGGGTGGGGTAACCGTATCCAGAGCAGGATTTCTGAAGGAGGAGGCCAGGCAACTGGAGGCTAGAAATTTAATGCACAGCTGGAGGCCCAGTGACAGGAAAACTGTGAGGGAACCTGAGGTAGATTCCAGAGCAGTAGGTAAAAGTAGGAGTGGGAAGGAGTTCGATGAATTCTCAGTATTTTAATTGGAATCTCTCTCTCCACCTCCCCCCCCAAAAAATCACAAAAGATGGAGCCAAAGCACAGGTTAGAATTCATTTAGGTCTTGGTAGGCTGAAGCAGGAAAACAGCAGAAGGCCTACTATGAGCAACAAGTTTATATTAAAAATATAATCAAACTCAAATATGTAAACTAAAAATCAAAAGTTTAAAAGAAAACTCAAATTTAAAACTTGCTTGTACAGAAGCCAAGATGGCAGCCAGAGTCAACTTTTGAAACAGTCTGGTGTGGAAGTGTGCAGCTGCAGGTGTGACTCATACAATTTCCCCCATTAAGCTTGCTAGCAAGGTGACACCTAGAGGCATAACAGAATGATGTTGCCCAAATAAGCAGTGTGTGAAATACATAGAAAATTTTAATATATTATTCATCCAGTCTCACCATTATTATTATGGATTCAGTTGCCTGGATCATCTGGGTTGTGTATATAATGGATTTTGTCTGTCCTTAAATACTGAATTTGGATATTGCAAAAACTGCATCTTTTATTGAGCAGATTAGTTTTTCTATCTGCAGTCATAAGCTAAATACGAAGTGCAATAGGACTACTGAATTCCATACAAAACAAGTTGGAAACTTTGTCACCTTCTAATAGTTACAATTTGAAGTCTATTTTTATCCAGTGGTAAAGGTAATCGTCCTGTTTATTAGTAAAACAATTAAAAGGCAGAATGTATCTTTTTTAAAGGTGTGTATTGTGCACATTCTTAAACTAAGTTTGCTAGTCTCTTTAAACCAGGCCTACTATCCTGGATGTGGAATAGCTGCAGATAGTCATTCTATATTTTCTACGGTATAACCCAGTTTAACTATTGTTTTTGATGAGGAACAGAGCTGTGGGTTCATGATCATGTCTGTTGCCGTATGATGATGGGTGGCAACATGATTAGTTGTTTAATGTTGCACTAATTTTTCAAAAATTCTGTTTATTTTTTTAAAGCCCTAAAGTGAAAGATGCATAAAGATCCGAGTTAATTTTAAAATTTACCACAAAAAATGAGGGCTAACCTTTCAAACCTAATGGCAGATTGACCAAAGAATATTCTGTGCTGAAAGGAACTGCTTCCTGTGTATGTTTGAGGTAATGTCTATTGTAATAAATGCAGTTTCAAAATGCTGATGATATTTCAACTGCTAATCATCTGTAATTTCTTAATAAAATTGAAGCGCTTTTTGATTTGTCTTTTTTTATATACTTCCATGTCATTACCTTCACTATTCCTTGGTGTTTCGGTGTTCCAGTGTTATGTTATGTAGTAAGGTGGTGAGTCTCTGCTCTTCTCTCCTCTATACTGTGTCAGGTCTGCTGTACAGTGTTCTAATTTTAAAATACAAACATTTTCAAACTACTTATTTCTGCCATCAGGTGCCCAATTGCTATTAAACGGAACGTTACAGCTTGGGCAGTAAAGGTAGTTTTACACCACTTTGGGTATGGGTTTAATACATCATTGAACATTTATTAATTTAACCAATTAACTAGTTGGATATTGTCTAGTTAGATTTTATCTCCTCTCGCAATTGAGCAGTCCATACTCTGGAGTTAGCCTCTTTTCACATTGATTGCATGTTGATCAGTGCTTTCTCCAAGTTTCAAACATGGTGTGAAATGCATTTATTTTGGTTGAAATATTACTTAAACTTGCCCACGAATGGGTTCAGTTTACATTTGTGCCCTCCTTTACCATATTTAAATACATTATACTCTGCTCTTGCTTCCTCACCTCTTGCATGTGGTAGAGTACCAGCCTTCACTTTGTTACATAGGAACAGGAGTAGGCCATTCAGCCCCTCGAGCCTGTTCTGCCATTCAATGAGATCATGGCTGATCTGCGATTGAACTCCATATAACTGCCTTTTGCTCCATATTCCTTAATAGCGTTGGTTAACAAAAAGCTATCAATCTCAGATTTAAAATTAACAATTGATCCAGCATCAATCATCGGTGGCCGTACCTTCAGATGACTAGGCCCTAAGCTCTGGAACTCCCTCCCTAAACATCTCCACCTCTCTTTCCTCCTTAAAACCTACCTCTTTGACAAAGATTTTGGTCAGCTGCCCATATTTTTTATGTGGCTCGGTGTCAATTTTCTGTCTAACACTCCTGTGAAGCATCTTGGGACATTTTACTACATTAAAGGCGCTATATAAATACAAGTTGTTTGCGGAAGAGAGTTCCAAACTTCTACCACCCTTTTGTGTGTAGAAGTGTTTCCTAATTTCACTCCTGGTGTGGTAATTTTTAGACTATGCCTCCCTAGTCCTAGAAACCCCAACCAGCGGAAGTAGTTTCTCTCTACCCTATCCATTCCCTTTAATATCCTGAAAACTTTGATTAAATCACCCCTTAACCTTCTAAATTCTAGAGAATACAACCCTAATTTGTGTAATCGCTCCTTGTAACTTAACCCTTGAAGTTCGGGTTTCATTCTGGTAAACCTACGCTGCACACTGTCCAAGGCCAACATATTCTTCCTAAGGTGTGGCGCCCAGTACTGCTCACAGTACTCCAGGTGTGGTCTAACCAGGGTTTTGTATAGCTACAGCATAACTTCTACCCCCTTGTATTCTAGTCCTCTAGATATAAAGGCCAGGCATCCCATTAGCCTTTTTGATTATTTTCTGTACCTGTTAATGACATTTTAATGATCTATGTACCTGGACCCACAAGTCTCTTTGGACCTCCACTGTTTTTAAGCTTTTCACCATTTAGAAAGTAGCCTGTTCTATCCTTTTTTAGGCAAAAAAAAGTGGATGACCTCACATTTGCTTACATTGAAACCCATTTGCTACAGTTTTGCCCAGTCACTTAACGTATCGATATCCCTTTGTAATTTTATGCTTTCATCTACAATGCCGCCTATCTTTGTCATTGGCAAGTTTGGATATGATTTTCTATGCCATTAATAAATACTGTGACTAGTTGAGGCCCCAACACAGATCCTTGCAGGACACCACTAGTCACATCCTGCCAATTTGAGTACCTACCCATTATCCCTACTCTCTCCTGCCGCTCAGCCAATTTCCTAATTTGCCCTCAATTCCGTGGGGTTCTACCTTAATTAACAGTCTCTTAGGTGGGACTTTGTTTTCTCCCCATAGCCTGTTGGTGCTATGTGCAATTCAAAGCTCTGTTTCTATTTTCTCCATGCTTACACATTTAGCTCTGCTCTTTAAATGGTTTGGTAGCTTTAACTTTTTTATTTCCATCCCACTTCTGACACCTAATTGTCGTCTATTTTAACAGCTGTTGGAATGTCTGTAGCATGTTCCAAATGTAAGTTCCCCTATCAGAACAGATTGAGGGTAACTTTAAACTTTGGTGAGTGGCAGAAAACTGGCAGTGTCTGGATTTGTTTGTAATCTTGAAATGTGAAATATTCCTCATTGTTCACTAATAGCTGCAGTTTCCATTTACCCACTCCCTCACCATGTGTACATGTATAATGGGCGACCGATCCAACTGCCAGTTTTCCACGCCCGCAGTTGAATGTTACTCCCCACGTTGTGTTTATGTATCACTCCCATCTTTCACCATTAGATGGCTCTAGATAACTACACTAAAACCTATAAATTATGGACACCTTGGGGACTTGTTTTCAAAATGGTCATTCTATGCAGCTATTTTAAAAAAAAATGCAGTAGAATGGGGAGTTCTTTACCCAGCATCCATAGTGGCAGAGAAACCACTCTATCCCTAGAGCATGCCACACAAAAGTTAAATACAAGCCATCTATCAAAAGATTGTGGGTTCGATTTTTTTAAAAAATCTCCCTTGTATGGTCCCAGTGTTTCAGGTAGTGGCCAAGTTGCACAATATATTCATTCAGTATAGGCAAGGACACAACCATCTCCACTGGAAAACGTTTAGTTAACTATTCTTAACTGCAGGTTACAGTAGTGTAGTGGTTATGTTATTGGACTAGTAATCTAGAGGCCTGGACTAAATAGAGAAGTTCAAATCCCACCATGGCAGTTTGAGAATTTGAATTCAGTTTAATTATTTTTTTTAAATTGTTATCAGTAAAAGTGACCATGAAGCTGTTAGATTGTTTAAAAAAAAACAACTGGTTCACTAATGTCCTTTTTTAGGGAAGGAAACCTACCATCCTTACCTGGTCTGGCCTATGACTCCAGTCCCACACCAATGTGTTTGACCGTCTGAAGTGGCCGAGCAAGTGCACCACCTCAGCCACACATCTCTAGAATGAATTAAAAAAAAAATAATTCCTGACTTTCACTAGATTTTTTTGGTTCTGTTAGCATGGAATTCACAAGGAGTTGATGGTGCAGTTACCTTATGCCCTCAGGTTTATTAAACCCTTCTTGAACCTCAAATATACACAGTTGCTATTCAATGGAGTCAGTTTAATTTATTTTTGAGTACAGGTGGTACTCATCGAATGTCTTATTCAAGTCATATTGTAAGTTCTGGAAGATGATTGTGTTCTTTGAGTTCCTGTACAACTGTGTCCCTGGTTTTGATTTTTTTTCAAACAAGCGATAGCCAGGCTGTGTTTATAGAAAGCAGAGATGAGTGCTTGCTGTTGCCTTCGCAGCTAACCACCATGGCTCCCCCTTTCAAGCATTTTGCGTCACCTCACGTTACAATTTTGCCATTTTGTTTTTAATATCTTCCTTGCATCACATGATCTTTATGCACTTTACACCAGTTCTTAACCATCTTTATCAAGAAGTTCTGGGCTCTCTATGCATCTGTCATGGTTCCAGGGCCTAGCAGGCTAGTCATAGAGTCATAACAACACAGAGGAGGCCATTTGGCCCATCGAGTCCATGCCGGCTCTCTGTACAGCAATCCAGTCAGTCCCAATCCTCCGCTCTATCCCTGTAGCCCTGCAAGTTTATTTCCCTCAAGTGCCTATCCAGTCTCCCCTTGAAACATTGTGTCTCCGTTTCCACCACTTCTGTCAGCAGCGAATTCCAGGTCATCACCACTCGCTGTGTAAAAAAAAAAGTTTTCCCTCACATCCCCCCCCTGTATCTCTTGCCCAAAACCTTAAATCTGTGTCCCCTAGTCCTTGTACCATCAACTAGTGGGAACAGCCTTTCCCCGTCTAGCCTATCCAAACCCGTCATAATCTTGTACACCTATCAAATCACCCCTCAACCTCCTTTGCTCCAATGAAAACAAATCCAGCTTCTCCAACCTGTCCTCATAGCTAAGATCCCCATCCCGGAACCATTCTGGTAAATCTCCTCTGCACCCTCTCAAGGGTCTTGACATCCTTCCTAAAGTGTGGTGACCAGAAGTGGACGCAATACTCCAGTTGTGGTTTAACCAGCGCTTTATAAAGGTTCAGCATAACTTCTTCCTTTTGTACTCGATATCTCTCTGAAGCCCAAGATCCTATATGCTTTGTTAACCGTGCTCTCAATATGTCCTGCCACCTTCAGGGACCTTTGCACATTAACTCCCAGCTCCCTTTGTCCCTGCACACTCTTTAAAACTGTGCCATGAAGTGTATATTGCCTCTCCCTGTTCCTTCTGCCAAAGTGCATCACCTCACACTTCTCTGTATTAAATTCCATCTGCCACTTCTCTGCCCATTCTGCTGGCCTTTCTATGTCCTGTTGCAGTCGATTGGTATCATCATTACTGTTTGCCACAATCCCCAAGTTTGGTGTCATTTACTACTCTGTATTCCAGTATCCAGGTCACTTATTTATTTTATATATATTTTTTTTAAAAAGCAGTGGCCCCAGCACTGTACCTTGGGGGAACATCACTGTCTACCATCCTCCAGTCTGAAAAACAGCCATTTACCACAACTCACTGTTTTCTGTCCTTAAGCCAATTCCTTATCCAAGCTGCCACTGACCCACCTATTCCATGAGCCTCAATTTTGTTAACCAGTCTTCCATGTGGTACCTTGTCAAACACCTTCCGAAAATCCATATAGACAACGTCCATTGCGTTCCCTTCATCAATCCTCTCTGTTACTTCATCAAAAAATCAATTAGATTAGTCAAACACGATCTGCCTTTTGCAAATCTGTGTTGGCTCTCCTTAATTAGCTTAAACCTCTCCAAGTGCCTGTTAATTTTTTCCTTGATTATTGTTTCTAAAACTTTACCCACCACTGATGTTAAACTGACGGGCCTGTAGTTACTAGGATTGTCCTTATACCCTTTCTTGAACAATGGTGTCACAGTTGCCACTTTCCAATCCTCGGGCACCTCCCCCGCATCTAGGGAAGATTGGAAAATTATGGCAAGCCCGTCCACTATCTCCTCCCCCAATTCCCTTAGCAACCTGGGATGCAAGCAATCTGGACCAGGCGACTTGTCCGCACCTGCACCCCATCCTGGCGAGTCCCGAACACAAGATTTTTACCGTCCTAGATATAGCAAATGGGTTTTGGGCAGTGCCTCTAGATGAGGAGTCTCAGGCCAAGTTTGCCTTTACCGTTGATGATCAGCAATATACGTGGACCCGCCTCCCTCAAGGGGTCCACAATAGCCCGAGCATCTTCCACCAAGTAATGAATGAAGTGCTATCAACGGTTGATCTGACCCCTTATGGCAGTACGGTCCTCCAATACGTGGATGACCTGTTAATAGCTTCCCCAAGCGAGAAAAGTTACTGTGGTATGCGTCCTGCAGGCTCTCCAGAAATCCGGGTTGCGGGTTAGTCCCAAGAAGGCACAGATAGGTCAGACCTCAGTACAGTATTTAGGACATACCATCCAGCAAGGACAGCAGGCTATGTCCGATAACCGCCGAAAAGCAATCTGGGAAATGCCCAGGCCAATCAACGTGAGAGGAGTCAGACAAGTTCTCGGGCTCTTTAATTATTGCCGAAATTTTACTCCCAGGTTCACATCCATGATAGGACCCATACAAGATCTCATAAAAGGTGGTAAACCTCCTTTGCAGTCAGTTACATGGGGACCGGAGCAAAAGCTAGCGTATACCCGGGCTAAACAAGCTCTGTCCAGCGCCCCCCGCCTTGGGATTACTCGATATGGGTAAGCCGTTCCACCTCTACTATAATAACGAGGGAGATTTCTATAATGCCGTACTGGTACAGGAGCATAGAGATAGGAAGCGACCAGTCACCTATTATTCCAGTCGCCAGTCATTGCCGGACTGCCAAGACACGTAGCAGCACTGGACTGTGCGGCGTGGGCGGTCCGTGTCAGTGAGCTCGTTGTGATGACTCGGCAGGCTATATTGCACACCCAGCACACACTAGTAGAATTGCTAAACACTGGCAAGCTGAGGGCAGTGTCTGACAGCCGGAAGGCTGCATGGGAAGCGGTGCTAATTCCCAAACAAAAGTCGGTCCAGATTATCCGGGACCACGGGGCCAACCCAGCAATTGGGGTCTTAACTTACAGGTAGATCAGGAATCCGTGGTAGATCAGGAAGAGAGTAGCATATAGGCCTCCTAATAGTTGCAACTCTGCTGGAAGAAGTATTAATCAGGAAATAGTTGGGGCATGTAATAAGGGAACAGCTATAATTATGGGGGATTTTAACTATCATATTAACTGGACAAATCAAATTGGGCAGGGCAGCCTTGAGGAAGAGTTTATTGAGTGTATCAGGGATGGATCTCTTGAGCAGTATGTAACTGATCCTACAAGGGGGCAAGCAACCTTGGACCTGGTCCTGTGTAATGAGTCAGGATTAATTAATAATGTCCTAGTTAAGGATCCCCTTGGAATGAGTGACCATAACATGGTTGAATTCCATATCCAATTAGAGGGTGAGAAGGTTGGTTCTCAAACAAGCGTACTGAGCTTGAATAAAGGAGACTATGATGGTATGAGAGTGGAATTGATTAAAGTGGACTGGGAAAATAGATTAAAGGGTAAGACGGTACATGAGCAGTGGTGTTCATTTAAGGAGTTATTTTACAACTTTCAAAAGAAATATATTCCACTGAGGAAAAAAGGGTGTAAAAGAAATGACAGCCATCCGTGGCTAAGTAAAGAAATTAAGGATAGTATCCGACTAAAAACAAGGACATATAAGGTAGCCAAACTTAGTGGGAGGATAGAAGATTGGGAAGTCTTCAAAAGACAGCAAAAAGTAACTAAAGGATTGATTAAGAAAGGGAAGATAGATTATGAAAATAAATTAGCAAAAAATATAAAAACAGATAGCAAGAGTTTCTATAGTTATATAAAAAGAAAAAGGGTGGCTAAGGCAAACGTAGGTCCCTTAGAGGATGAGACCGGGAAATTAATGGTGGGAAACATGGAGATGGCAAAAATGCTGAACAAATATTTTGTTTCAGTCTTTACGGTAGAGGACACTAAGAATATCCCAACACTGGACAAACAGGGGGCTCTAGGGGGGGAGGAGCTAAACACGATTGTAACATATCAAAGTTTGCAGATGATACAAAGATGGGAGGGAAAGTAGAAAGTGAAGAGGACATAAAAAACCTACAAGGGGATATAGACAGGCTGGGTGAGTGGGCGGAGATTTGGCAGATGCAATACAATATTGGAAAATGTGAGGTTATGCACTTTGGCAGGAAAAATCAGAGAGCAAGTTAGAACATAAGAACATAAGAAATAGGAGCAGGAGTAGGCCAATCGGCCCCTCGAGCCTGCTCCGCCATTCAATAAGATCATGGCTGATCTGATCCTAACCGCCAATCTACTATCTATCACAGAACCATCTCCTGCATCTAACAGAATTGCACACACGAAATAGGAGCAGAATCAGGCTACACAGTCCCTGGGCCCGCTCCACTACCCACAGGGCCATGACCGATCCGAACCTAGACTCATGTCCAAATTCCTGCCCGCTCCCCGTAACCCTTAATGCCCTTTACTTCTAGGAAACTGTCTATTTCTGTTTTAAATTTAATTAATGTTGTAGCTTCTACAGCTTTTTGTGGCAGCATATTCCATGGACCTACCACCCTCTGAGTGAAGTAGTTCCTCCTCATCTCAGTTTTGAAAGAGCAGCCCCTTATTCTAAGACTATGTCCCCTAGTTCTCGTCTCACCCGTCATCGGGAACATCCTCCCCGCATCCACCCGATCCAACCCCTTCACAATCTTATATGTTTCAATAAGATCGCCTCTCATTCTTCTGAACTCCAATGAGTAGAGTCCCAATCTACCCAACCTCTCCTCATATGACCACCCCCTCATCCCCGGGATTAACCGAGTGAACCTTTTTTGCACTGCCTCGAGAGCAAGGATGTCTTTCCTTAAGTAAGGACACCAAAACTGTATGCAGTATTCCAGGTGCGGTCTCACCAATACCTTGTACAACTGAAGCAATACCTCCCTATTTTTATATTCTATCCCCCTAGCAATGAAAGCCAACATTCCATTTGCCTTCTTAATCACTTGCTGCACCTGCATACTAACCTTTTGAGTTTCGTGCACCAGGACCCCCAGATCCCTTTGCACTTCAGTACTCTCCAGTTTCTTGCCATTAAGATAATAAATTGCTCTAGGATTTTTCCTGCCAAAGTGCATCACCTCACACTTTCCAGTGTTGTATTCCATCTGCCAAATCTCTGCCCACTTACTTAGCCTGTCTATGTCCCCTTGCAGGTTTTTTATGTCCTCCTCACTCACTACTTTCCCTCCCATCTTTGTATCATCTGCAAATTTTGATATGTTACACTTGGTCCCTTCCTCCAAATCGTTAATATAGATTGTGAAGAGTTGGGGACCCAGCACTGACCCCTGTGGAACACCACTAGTTACTGATTGCCAGTCTGAGAATGAACCATTTATCCCAACTCTTTGCTTTCTGTTAGATAGCCAATCCTCTATCCATGCCAGAATATTACCCCCAATCCCGTGATTTTTTACCTTAAGCAATAATCTTTTGTGTGGCACCTTGTCAAATGCCTTTTGGAAGTCTAAATACACTACGTCCACTGGTTCCCCTTTATCCACTCTATATGTTACTTCCTCAAAGAACTCCAGCAAATTTGTCAAACATGACTTCCCCTTCGTAAAACCATGCTGACTTTGTCCTATTAAATTATGATTATCCAAATGTCCTGTTACTGTTTCCTTAATAATGGACTCCAAAATTTTACCTACCACAGATGTTAGGCTAACCGGTCTATAGTTACCAGCCTTCTGTCTACTGCCCTTTTTAAATAAGGGTGTTACATTAGCAGTTTTCCAGTCTGCCGGGACCTTAGCGGAATCCAGGGAGTTTTGAAAAATTATTACCAATGCATCTACAATCCCTACCGCCACTTCCTTCAAGACTCTAGGATGTAAGCCATCAGGTCCAGGTGATTTATCCGCCTTGAGTCCCATTATTTTACCGAGTACCACTTCCTTAGTGATTTTGATCGTGTTTAGCTCCTCTCCCCCTATAGCCCCCTGTTTGTCCAGTGTTGGGATATTCTTAGTGTCCTCTACTGTAAAGACTGATACAAAATATTCATTCAGTGTTTTTGCCATCTCCATATTTCCCACCATTAATTTCCCGGTCTCATCCTCTAAGGGACCAACATTTACTTTAGCCACCCTTTTTCTTTTTATATAACTATAAAAACTCTTACTATCTGTTTTTATATTTTTTGCTAATTTACTTTCATAATCTATCTTCCCTTTCTTAATCAATCTTTTTGTTATTTTTTGCTGCCTTTTAAAGTTTTCCCAATCCTCTGTCCTCCCACTAGATTTCGCTACCTTATATGCCCTTGTTTTTAGTCGAATACTATCCTTAATTTCTTTACTTAGCCACGGATGACTGTCCTTTCTTTTACACCCTTTTCTTTTCAGTGGAATATATATTTTTTGGAAGTTGTAAAATAACTCCTTGAGTTATTATCTTAATGGCGAGAAACTGGAAAGTACTGCAGTACAAAGGGATCTGGGGGTCCTAGTGCAAGAAAATCAAAAAGTTAGTATGCAGGTGCAGCAGGTGATCAAGAAGGCCAATGGAATGTTGGCTTTTATTGCTAGGGGGATAGATTATAAAAACAGGGAGGTATTGCTGCAGTTATATAAGGTATTGGTGAGACCGCACCTGGAATACTGCATACAGTTTTGGTGTCCATACTTAAGAAAAGACATACTTGCTCTCGAGGCAGTACAAAGAAGGTTCACTCGGTTAATCCCGGGGATGAGGGGGTGGACATATGAGGAGAGGTTGAGTAGATTGGGACTCTACTCATTGGAGTTCAGAAGAATGAGAGGCGATCTTATTGAAACATATAAGATTGTGAAGGGGCTTGATCGGGTGGATGCGGTAAGGATGTTCCCAAGGATGGGTGAAACTAGAACTAGGGGGCATAATCTTAGAATAAGGGGCTGCTCTTTCAAAACTGAGATGAGGAGAAACTTCTTCACTCAGAGGGTAGTAGGTCTGTGGAATTTGCTGCCCCAGGAAGCTGTGGAAGCTACATCATTAAATAAATTTAAAACAGAAATAGACAGTTTCCTAGAAGTAAAGGGAATTAGGGGTTACGGTGAGCGGGCAGGAAATTGGACATGAGGCTGAGTTCGGATCGGTCAGGGCCCTGTGGGTGGCGGAGCGGGCCCAGGGGCTGAGTGGCCGGGTCCTGCTCCTACTTCTTGTGTTCTTTAGATTTGAGGTTAGGATCAGATCAGCCATGATCTTATTGAATGGCGGAGCAGGCTCGAGGGGCCGATTGGCCTACTCCTGCTCCTATTTCTTATGTTCTTATGTTCTTATGTAGAGCTGCGGAGTTAAGGACACCCCGTTAGAAGGAGAGGTACACACCCTTTTTGTGAATGGATCAAGACGGTTCTTAGACGGTGCCCCATACACTGGTTGGGCGGATGTAATGGGCAATGGGGAGGTACTTAAAACTGGGACTCTGAGTGGCGAACAGTCAGCACAAGTGGGCGAATTAGTCGCTTTACCCCAAGCCCTAACATGGGCTAAAGACAAATGTGTCAATATATATACTGACAGCCGATACGCCTTTGGTGTGGTGCATGACTATATGGCAACATAGGCAAGACGGGGATTTGTGACCTCCGGGGGGGGGTGGGGGAAACATATTAAGCATAAGAAACTCAAACAGACTCTCGTAGAGGCCGCCCAATTGCCCAGTGAGGCCGTGGTGGTCAAGGTAAAAGCCCATGAAAAGGCAGGAGATTGGATACAAAAGGGCAATGAATATGCGGATATGGCTGCTAAAAGATCCTCTGACGGTAGCACACATGTCCACCACGCTGCTGCCAGCGCAATAGGACCAGAAGAAGTTAATATTGTTCGACTCCATCATGACACACCGGCAGCGGAAAAGACAGACTGGGGTAACCAGGGGGCGGTAGAAGGGCCCGACTCAGTCTGGAGAGAAGGAGGGGGGAATTTTGCCAGCCCTGGGGAGGCGGGTATGGATGCGGGACTGCCGGGAAAATGGCAGAAACTGGGAGCGGCTACCCAACCCGCCTCTGTGCCATCTTCCCGGGAGGCGGGTCCCCGACTCACGCAGGGACCCGTCTCCTCGAGGCGGGAAGGGGATTACAGCCAATTAACTGCCTGTTAACATATAGTTAACAGGCAGCTAAGAGGCTTATCCCCATTTTACCCCTTCAAGTGCAGGCTTCCCGACGTCGGGAAACCCCGCCAGGGTCAGCAAGGCGAGCAGTGGGTCTGCGGGGGTGAGAGGGGTCCAAAAGTCAGCGGTGGAGGTGAGTGATGGGTGCAAGTGTGGAGAGGTAAGTATGAGAGGTGGGTGTAAAGTGTTAGAAAAAGTTTACTTACCTTTGTTTCTTTCTGCAGGCTTCAACCCTTGGGGATCCAGAAGTGCCTCATCTCGACGGCAGAGATGACAGAATGGCAGCAGCCATCTGATTTCTGCGGAGGAAATAGGTTTTGGTGAGCCTTCAGTAAGGGCTCACCAAAGAACAGAGATTGTGAGTGTTTGACAGCTTCTCAAAGCTGTCAAATGCTGACAATTCATCTGTCAAAAAAATTTTTGACAGATGAAACGTCATACGCTGACGTCCTCTGTCACCGGCTTTCCCTTAATTGGCCAGCTAAGCCCGCAGGGCGGGCTTAACAAGGTCAATCAAGGGAAAATAGCGTGGGATGGCCGGATGTCGTTGGAGGCGGGACTGAAACCCGACAACCAGCAGTCCCGCCCCCAATGTGCCCCCATTGATAAAATCCAGCCCAGAGAGTCTGGTTGCGTGGTCACCCCACACTATCCGACAAAACTTGTTGCAGATTTTATCACGGAGATAGCCACCAAGGCTGGAATGCCATGATACACCACCTTAGGCAACATTGGTGGTGGCCCGGGTTGGGGAGGGACGCTGCAAAGTATTGTCAGCGATGCCCAATTAAGGTCATGATGGGGAATCAACCACGACCAGCGGAGACCCTGGGAAAATCTCCAGATTGATTTTATGGGACCCCTTGTTAAGAGCCGGGGGAAGTCATACTGTCTTGTTATTATGGACCATTTCACAAGGTGGGTCGAAGCGTTTCCCACCCGCGATTGTACCGCCCTCATGGTAGCTTTAGTTGAAGAAGTGATACCTAGATGGGGAATGCCTTTGCAGCTAGATTCGGATCAGGGACCCACTTCATGGGGAAAGTCCTTAAAAATGTTTGACAGCTGCTAGGGATTAAACAGCGATTTCACGTGCCCTACCACCCACAGAGCTCGGGTATGGTTGAAAGGATGAACCGAACCCTTAAGACAGCAATCGCAAAGGCTATCCAACAAACATCCATCCTTATGTGACTGCGAGCAACCCCTAACCGGATTACCGGCCTAACCCCTTATGAGTTAATGACCGGGCGGGCTAAGCGGCTACCCCCTACTACTATATCCGGACATTTGGATACCGGCCCACTGAAGGACTGAATCCGGCCGTTTGTCCATGAGTTATGTAACCAATTGCAAAGTATTAGACAGGAAGCGAGAGAGCAAGCTCAGGCCAATGACATACATAAGAAAGAGGGGGCTGGATTCAAGCCAGTCCCACAGGTCGGCGCCTGGGTGATGTACAAAGATAGTCCGCAGAAACCTGGCTTTGCACCTATGTGGAAGGGACCGTTCCAAGTTATCATGACCAGCGATACTTGTGTATGCCTGGACATGAAAGGGAGGGGGAGATGGAAGCATTGGTCGCAGGTAAAAGACGGAGCAGGAGCAGAAGAGCACTAGCTGAATTTTCGTTATTTTATTTTTGCAGATAAGACAATATGTTTCTAACAGTAATATTACTAGGAGCTCCCAGGAAGGCGGTGAAAGGGACACGGGTCCGGCGCCCTGGGATCCACACGGCAGATGCTGCAACCCTCAGAGCAAGGACGTGGGGCCCCCAGGAAACGGGAGATGGAAGCCCATGGCATCCATTGAACAATATAGGTGCTATAGCAAACGCGCTCAAACCCATGCTTCAGAGCACTCAAAGGGGAGGTGCATACTCTTGCGAGAGGTAGGAGAACAGAAACCCCAGTGCTTTGATACCACGCCATACTGGGATATAGGGTCATTTTGGGTCAAGGTAGCAAGGGGTTGAAATAAGAAAGCTAGGACCACCTGGGGGCATAAACGAGCTAAAAGAAGTATAACAATAGGGGCCGAAAGCACCAAGGGGACTTTGGGGTATACGGGAACCATACCCGAATAACCTTTAGTAAACCAATGGATGAGGAACTGGGAGAATGGACTAATTTAACAGAGGCCCATTGTACACCACTGGCATTGTACTGAGAGTCATGGCAAGAACAGATATGTGTGCGATGAACTAGAATGCGCCCCAATGCAAAGATTATAAAAGAAAGATTTACGGGAAGTAGTATAGGGAGTCAGAGGGAATGTGTAACAATAGAAAAGGAAAGATCCCAGTGGGTAGTATGTGTGGGAGAGGTGTCAGATAGTGGGATTGGCAGAAGAAGTTGTGATTATGGGAGGCGATTGTTGATCCTTAGCGAACAGAAGGAGGGACCTATGGAAACCCCTATTGATACCCGCAGAACGAGGGATATACCCGTGAAAGTGAGGCGGAAAGAAGGGATGACATGGACCCTTCCACAAGGGGCAGGAGAGGAATGGACAGATGAAAGACAGCATACGATATTATGGGACTACCAGAAAGTAGAAGAAGGGCTACCATGTGTAAAAGAGTCAAAATGGCCCAACCAGGCGGAGGTCATGCAGGGCGAGAGCATAACACAATTGAGGTTAGAACAAGGGGAAGAAGTATGCATCAAATGTCCAACGAGCAAGGTAATAGCAAAATGCAATAAGGTACGCGTCACACCAGCAAAGGACATAAATAATGGGACCAGGAAAACCTTGGTTCCCGACGTCTTTCCCCAGCTACTAGGATGTCCCGAGGGAAGCGATTGCAGGGACTGAGATGGTGGGGAATTATTGTTATTCCTTGTAGGCAAGACAGAGCAGTGGGGAAAGCAGTGCTGTGTCACGGAAATACCGGATGGAACTATGTTTATGTGCGTAGAGCCAAACCGATGTGTTATTTTGAACCAATCGTGCTAATAGTCACATATAAGAGGCAACCGACAACTCCATCCACTACAATGTTCCCTATTAGGGGAACGACACGCCCTCAGAAATGTCCAAAACAGACCCCGGGACCAGAAAACGGGCTGGTACTGGTCCCAACAGGAAATGTAATGCATGACAGGAGGTCACAGGTCAAACTGTAAACTTCCAGAGATCCTTTTTAAGGGTAACGATGTCTAACCATGCTCTTGGCTTCTCTTCCACAAGTAACATCGTGACAGCATGTCATACTTTTTCCTTTTCGGTTTGGCATGTACTCTTTGCCCCACTTTAAAGTATTTCCCCATATGAGGTAGACATATTTGGGGCATGCTGCATGCCAGAGACAGGCTTGACTAAACCCGGAGAGGGTAGACGACCTTGGATAATGGTGGGACGGACGCAAGATTCCAGGTGTTGTGGGGATAGTAATGTCACCCGCACTCGTTGTGTACTACTCCAAGAGGTGGGAAAACAGACAAGATGCTTCAATACACGCCCTTATCTAGATAGAGGCCCTTTTTGGATAAAGGTGGCAAGAGGATGGCAAACAAGAAGGGACAATAATATACTGGGGCTATCCCCAAAACGGAATCGGCAAGATACGGAAGCTAGTGAGGAAAATAGTAGAGTACCCAGAATACGAGGAAGAGGAGGAAATTGGTGAATTAAGAGAGGATCAAGGGACGGCTAAGCCCTGGGAATATGACCAGCATGGGGGACAGAACAAATATGGATTTAGGAACAGTACACTGCTGTAATATTAATAAAACAAGGTGTGAGGTTTTGGCTGATGCCAACGGAAAGGTGCAGTGTCAGCAATGGCAAGAGGGAGACAATGAAGGAAGAAACAAAACAGGGATGATATGTCCAAATTTGACACAGGGACCAGAAAACGGGCTGGTACTGGTCCCAACGGGAAATGTAATGTATGATAATGTACACCATGAGTTGGTACCCGTGGTGTTGGACTTGATGGACGTAGGCCTCCCGCAGTGGTGTTCAAATGAGACCCGTGGGCTGTACCAAAGATTGACTAGGCAAATACTGGAACAAGGGGTTAAGGGAAATGGCTGCATCCCAGGGCAACTCCACCAAAGGTGACACCGGAGAGATATACTTAATGACGCCGTGACCATATTTAACACAGGGACCTCGGTTGTTAACACAGTTGATCCGGCGACTCTGGACAGTAAAATTAGGGATCCGGGCTCCCAAATTAAGAAGATCCTAAGGGAACAGAGTCAGAACCAAGACTCTCAGTTGACAGAAGATCAGGCCCTCACTAGCCGACTTCAGGACATAGCAACGGTCCTCGAAGCACATGCCCAGACAATTAACAAAATTATTTAAAGAGGATCACGAAACCTCAGACAAAGCTGCTCGGAATGATGTATGCAGTACCTTCGGAAATTGGGTAGTGGAACAAGCCAGGGAAAACATAGCCCAGATAAAGGAGGGCGAGGTACCATTATGGATAAGTAATGGACAGCTGGCTAACCTGTCCCACCGCGGAGAGGCCATACCAGGGTGCCAACTCAGGGGAATGGTGTGGGTGTACCCCACCCAGATTGAATGTAAAATAAGCGCCGAAAGCGTGTTAGGGTTAATACTTGCGATACCTGTAATTATGCCTGAGGCACAGCCTCGAGAAGTGTATAATGTCCAGAATATAAGGGTTATTAGAGAAAATACCCACATAATGTATCATGGGACACAGCCGTTTGCAGTGACTTACAACGATAGCTTGGTAGGAACTAAACTGGAGGGATGTGCTACCCGCCAGGGGATAAACATTTCCCCCCATAAAATAAGTTTTGACCCAATTGCAGCATGTGGAAGCCATCGGGGTCCACCTCTCACACACGCGGGCTGCATATGTGGACAGGGGAGAGTACTGTGTAACCACTAACCAGAAAACTTTTGAGTACGCAGATCAGGTCGGTGAGATCCCCAGTCCCGTGTTCTGCTTTACTCCGGAAGTACCAGTAAGGATTGGACAAGAAGAATTGGTTGACATACACCAACGAAAATCCACCTTGATCCAGGTGCCTGAGGACATTAAAACCGAACTTGGTAATTACATCAACAAATTTGGGTACGAGGTACCCCCGCTACCGGAGGAACTGGTTGAACTACGAAAGAAAAATCATCGAATCCCAGAAAGTGTATTACACACTGCAACAACAGAACAAGGACATCGGGGAAGAGATAGAAGACATCAAGGTTACCACTTGGTGGGAGGATTGAATATTCAAATCCATCCATGGATAAGAATAATATCGCAGGTGCTGGTAGTGGTCTAGCTGATAATTGTAGTGCATCTCCTTTGTATGACATGTGCGGCACGCCAATAACTAAAGGCCAGACAGCTGGCTAAAGCAATAACAATGGAAACAGAGATGCTGCCCCAGAAGAATGGCAAGGGAAAATTTGTTGATTCATGGATACAGGAAAAGGTCCGGGAATATTTGAAACATAGAAAAATAGGAGCAGGAGTAGGCCATTCGGCCCTTCGAGCCTGCTCCGCCATTCAATATGATCATGGCTGATCCTCTATCTCAATACCATATTCTCGCTCTCTCCCCATACCCCTTGATGCCTTTTGTGTCTAGAAATCTATCTGTCTCCTTCTTAAATATATTCAGTGACTTGGCCTCCACAGCCTTCTGTGGTAGAGAATTCCACAGGTTCACCACCTTCTGAGTGAAGAAATTTCTCCTCATCTCAGTCCTAAATGTCCTACCCCGTATCCTGAGACTGTGACCCCTCGTTCTAGACATCCCCAGCCAGGGGAAACATCCTCCCTGCATCCAGTCTGTCTAGCCCTGTCAGAATTTTATACGTTTCAATGAGATCCCCTCTCATTCTTCTAAACTCTAGTGAATACAGGCCTAGTCGACCCAATCTCTCCTCATACGACAGTCCTGCCATCCCAGAAATCAGTCTGGTGAACCTTCGCTGCACTCCCTCTATGGCAAGTATATCCTTTCTTAGGTAAGGATACCAAAACTGCACACAGTACTCCAGGTGTGGTCTCACCAAGGCCCTGTGTAACTGTAGTAAGACATCCTTGCTCCTGTACTCAAATCCTCTTGCAATGAAGGACAACATACCATTTGCCTTCCTAACTGCTTGCAGCACCTGCATGTTTGCTTTCAGTGACTGGTTTACAAGGACACCTAGATCCCTCTGTACATCAACATTTCCCAATCTATCACCATTTAAATAATACTCTGCCTTTCTGTTTTTCCTACCGAAGTTGATAACTTCGCATTTATCCACGTTATACTGCATCTGCCATGTATTTGCCCACTCACTCAACTTGTCTAAATCGCCATGAAGCCTCTTTACATCCTCCTCACAACTCACAATCCCACCTAGTTTCGTGTCGTCAGCAAACTTGGAAATATTACATTTGGTTCCCTCATCCAAATCATTGATATGTATTGTGAATAGCTGGGGCCCAAGAACTGATCCCTGTGGTACCCCACTAGTCACCGCCTGCCACCCCGAAAAAGACCCATTTATTCCTACTCTCTGTTTCCTGTCTGTTAACCAATTTTCAATCCATGCCAGTATATTACCCCCAATCCCATGTGCTTTAATTTTGCACACTAACCTCTTATGTGGGACTTTATCAAAGGCCTTCTGAAAATCCAAATACACCACATCCACTGGTTCTCCCTTATCTATTCTACCAGTTACATCCTCAAAAACCTCCAGTAGGTTCCTCAAACATGATTTCCCTTTCATAAATCCATGTTGACTTTGTCTAATCCCGTTGATATTTTCTAAGTGTCCTGTTATCACATCCTTTATAATAGGCTCTAGCATTTTCCCTACTACTGATGTTAGGCTAACCGGTCTGTAGTTCCCCATTTTCTCTCTCCCTCCTTTTTTAAATAGTGGGGTTACATTTGCCACCCTCCAATCTGCAGAAACTGTTCCATCATCTATAGAATTTTGGAAGATGACAACCAATGCATCCACTATTTCCATGGCTACCTCTTTTAGTACACTGGGATGCAGATTATCAGGCTCTAGGGCTCCAGGCTTTCTTGGTTCACTGCTTGTCCTGAACCCCATTCTTACTGAACTGTCGTAACTGCTTGATGTGCCTTCAATTATACTAAATTGAAGTGGCCTTGTCAAAACCAAATCAAATCCTGGTCATTGTAAGACCTCGTTAACAATAACGACTTTACTAGCGTGTTAACTGGTTTTGTAAATGTGTGAAGTGGTTCTCCATCCTGTCGATCTGTTGTTTAATCGGAGTTTGCATTGTCCTCATGTTTTGGGTTTCTTGCTGGGCCTAGGACACCTATCTTTATGCATGTCTTTAATGGGTTCTGTAAGTGTCAAATGTTTTTTTTGTTGAATGGTTTGCATCCTGTCGATCTTCGGTTGATTACAGGTGATTGGTTCTGTGTTTTGGGTGGGGCTGCCTTCTCCCAGGGCCTATTGTCCAAATGTTAATGCTTGCTGGGGCTTGAGCGAGGTCATCCCGATTCCCAGACAATGCAATATAACTGCAATACCCAAAACTGCTATTTACAGAGGTTGACCCCAGCTCCTGTGCAGCCTTGTCTCCCTTACATGTCCAGACATGTCTTTTTTAAAAATGCCAAAACTTGGTTTTTGGTCTTAAATTCCTTATGTTAGGCCCAAATGCATTTTTATCACTCTGGGGTAGTTCCAAAGTCCTTTTTCCTTAGGTTTTGGGGATCTGCAAATTTTGGAAACCTTACAGTAAACAGGATAACAGGATGTCACAACTCAAGATAAGGATGGACAGCGGCCTTCACCATTGTGTAAGGAAACCAGCTGCTTGACTCATGACAGTGGTCCGATGGGCTACCCATGCACCAAGGACACCCTTTGCACTCGGTAGCTAAAACCTGCGGACCCAATACATTATTTGCACACGACTCTTAACCGGAACCTGTCTATATATGGGACAGGACATTACAATGTATTCTCTATAAATATGCTGCTCTAATTGTATTAAGTCGAGTCGGTGGTGGCAGACAGCTATACTGCTCCCCTGCTAGCTTGTAATAAAGGTCGCTCGATTCAACTCGTCATCTGACTCAGAATGGTGATTTCCCACAACACCTTTTATGTTAGGTTAATCAAAGCATGGAATGTTTGTGCCTAAACTATAGATAATTTAGTGTTGTTTAACCTTGAGATAAGGTTAATAAACTTGCAGACTGGGCATATAATTGGCAAATGAAGTTCAACACAGATAAATGTGAGGTATTACATTTTGGTAGAAAGAATAAGCAGGTCACTTATCACTTGGAGGGTGCGAGTCTAGGTGGGGTAGAGGAACAAAGGGATCTCGGAGTACAAATACACAAATCACAAAGTTGCAACGCAAGTTAGCAAGGCCATTAAAAAAAGCAAACCAAGCACTAGGGTTTATTTCTAGAGGGATAGAATTGAAAAGTAGGGAAGTTATGCTAAACTTGGTTAGACCACACTTGGAGTACTGCGTACACTTCTGGTCACCATATTATAAAAAGGATATAGAGGCACTGGAGAGGGTGCAGAGAAGATTTACAAGTTTGATACCAGAAATGCGAGGGTATACATATCAGGAAAGGATGAACAGGCTGAGTCTCTTTTCTCTTGGAAAAAAGGCTGAGGGGTGACCTAATAGAGGTCTTTAAAATTATGAAAGGTTTTGATAGAGTGGATACAGAGAGAATGTTTCCACTTGTGGGGAAGAGCATAACTAGAGGCCATCAATATAAGATAGTCACCAAGAAATCCAATAGGGAATTCAGAAGAAACTTCTTTACCCAAAGAGTGGTGAGAATGTGGAACTCGCTACCACAGGGAGTGTTGAAGTGAATAGTATAGATGCATTTAAGGGGAGGGAGAAGGGAATAGAGGGTTATGTTGATAGATTTAGATGAGGAAAGACGGGAGGAGGCTCGAGTGGAGCATAAACGCCGGCATGGACTGATTGGGCTGAATGGCCTGTTTCTGTGCCATTTATCCTATGTAAGGCTGTTAGTAACTTTTGCCACAATCAGCAAAGTTTTGCAGATTGGTAATCTTGGAGCTTAACACAAAATGGATTCCTTACTTGCTCTCTCTCCCTTAACACCTGTAATTTCTGTACTGCTGTTATTGCTCAAATACTGCTTTTAATTGTATGTATTGGGACTTCAGGATGTTTGTAGAGCATTTGCTGAATTAATAGTCTATTAGAACTCTCAGGTTTCCACCCTTGCCACAGTACCGAAACAGCTCTCATCAAAGTCACAAATGACATCCTTTGTGACTGTGACAAAGGTAAACTATCCCACTGTGACAAAGGTAAACTATCCCTCCTCGTCCTTCTTGACTTCTCTGCAGCCTTTGACATGGATAACCACTCCATCCTTCTCCAACGACTCTCCACCGTCATCCAGCTGGGTGGGACTGCACTCGCCTGGTTCCATTCTTATCTATCTAATCAAAGCCAGATAATCACCTGCAATGGCTTATCTTCCCGCTCCCACATCATTACCTCTGGTGTCCCACAAGGATCTATCCTTGGCCCCCTCCTATTTCTCATCTACATGTTGCCCTTTGATGACATCATCTGAAAATACAGTATTAGTTTCCACATGTACACTGACGACACCCAGCTCTACCTCACTACCATGTCTCTCGACCCCTCCATGGTGTCTAAATTGTCAGACTGCTTGTCCGACATCCAGTTCTGGATGAGCAGAAATTTTTCCGATTTAAATATTGGGAAGACCGAAGCCACTGTTTTCGGTCCCCGCCACAAACTCCGTTCCTTAGCCACTGACTCCATCCCTCTCCCTAACATCTGTCTGAGGCTGAACCACACTGTTCGCAACCTTGGTGTCATATTTGACCCTGAAATGAGCCTCCGACCACATATCCGCAGTATAACTAAGACCGCCTATTTCCACCTCCGTAACATCGCCTGTCTCCGCCCCTGCCTCTGCTGATCCCCTCATCCATGCCTTTGTTACCTCTAGATCGACTATTCCAACGCACTCCTGGCTGGCCTCCCACATTCTACTCTACGTAAATTTGAGGTCATCCAAAACTTGGCTGCCCGTGTCCTAACTCGCACCAAGTCCTGTTCGCCCATCTCCCCTGTGCTCGCTGACCTACATTGGCTCCTGGTTAAGCAACGCCTCGATTTCAAAATTCTCATCCTTGTTTTCAAATCCCTCCAAGGCCTCGCCCCTCCCTATCTCTGTAATCTCCTTCAGCTCCACAACCCCCCCCCCTCCCCCCTGAGATATCTGCGCTCCTCTAATTCTACCCTCTTGAGCATCCCTGATTATAATCACTCAATTGAGAGGTCGCACAACACCAGGTTATAGTCCAACAGTTTTATTTGAAATCACAAGCTTTCGGAGCTATCGCTCCTTCCTCAGGTGAAGTAAATTGGATACAGAATCGCCAGAGCATATATAGATGGAAAAAAAAGCATGTGTACTTTACAATTGCAGACCAATAAATTAAATCATCCTGACTATCTGCCGAGGTGTGATAAAGTTAATTAAGTCAGCCAGGAAGGTACCACATCAAAAGACATAGCAAGATACAACTGAGACAATGAGGTGTAGTCGCAGGGGTTCCAACGTGTCAAAAGCTGCCGTCTGTATGTAAAACGAAAAGCTTTAAAAAAAATTTACTTTTTTACTGGGAAAATTTTTACTTTTTTACTGGGAATCACATCTGTGAACAAGCTAACGACGACTCGAGTCCGGATCACGTCATGTATCGTGACATAAACCCAAGATCCCGATTGAGACCGTCTTCATGAGTGCGGAACTTGGCTATCAGTTTCTGCTCGATGATTTTGCGTTGTCGTGTGTTTCTAAGGTTGCCTTGGAGAACGCTTACCCGCAGATCCGAGGCTGAATGTCCTTGACTGCTGAAGTGTTCCCCGACTGGGAGGTAACCTCCCAGTCGGGGAACACTTCAGCAGTCAAGGACATTCAGCCTCGGATCTGCGGGTAAGCGTTCTCCAAGGCAACCTTAGAAACACACGACAACGCAAAATCATCGAGCAGAAACTGATAGCCAAGTTCCGCACTCATGAAGACGGTCTCAATCGGGATCTTGGGTTTATGTCACGATACATGACGTGATCCGGACTCGAGTCGTCGTTAGCTTGTTCACAGATGTGATTCCCAGTAAAAAAGTAAAAATTTTCCCAGTAAAAAAGTAATTTTTTTTTAAAGCTTTTCGTTTTACATACAGACGGCAGCTTTTGACACGTTGGAACCCCTGCGACTACACCTCATTGTCTCAGTTGTATCTTGCTATGTCTTTTGATGTGGTACCTTCCTGGCTGACTTAATTAACTTTATCACACCTCGGCAGATAGTCAGGATGATTTAATTTATTGGTCTGCAATTGTAAAGTACACATGCTTTTTTTTCCATCTATATATGCTCTGGCGATTCTGTATCCAATTTACTTCACCTGAGGAAGGAGCGATAGCTCCGAAAGCTTGTGATTTCAAATAAAACTGTTGGACTATAACCTGGTGTTGTGCGACCTCTCAATTTTGTCCACCCCAGTCCAACACCGGCATCTCCGCATTATAATCACTCAACCATTGGTGGCCGTGCCTTCTGTTGCCTAGGCCCTAAGCTCTGGAATTCCCTGCCTAAACCTCTCCAACTCGCTACCTCTCTTTCCTCCTTTAAGACGCTCCTTAAAACCTATCTCTTTGACCAAGCTTTTGGTCACCTGCCCTAATTTCTCCTTATGTGGTGTCACTTTTTTGTCTTTTAATACAAGTGAAGCGCCTTGGGACGTTTTACTGCATTAAAGGCGCTATATAAATACAAGTTGTTGTTGTTCAGGTCCCATGACCGTGAGCCAGGCTAACCGATCAATCATCAACACTGCCCTGGTGTGCTGTAGACATATCAGGCTCAATTATCAGATTAACAAAGCTGAGTTATAGGGCTGGATTTTGATACTGGGGCGGGTTGGGGTCGTGTCATCCACTTTTCGTGTTATCCACCCGACTCCAATTGGATGAGGGAGATTGATGCGATTTTCACCTAATTGGGCAATTGAGTTGCAGCATGTGGGAACCCATGAACCAATTAGTGTTTTCAGTCTGAAAGTCGCCTCTGATGATGTCATCATTGCTGCTGCATTGCAGGTCAGTGACTGCCTGGCCTTTGCTGTGAGAGGACCTGGATGAGCAGCAGCTCTAAGGAGAGAGAGAGAGAGAATATTTTTTTTGCATCCAGGTCCTCTCACAGCAAAGGCCAGGCAGTCTCTGAAGACCTTCAATGCAGCAGCATCAGAGGCGACTTTCAGACCTAATACTACTACTACCTTCATCACATCTCCGTTGTAATAGTGGACCTGCAGCTGATAGTCAGCTATCCAAATGTGCTCCCGCCAGGTTTCACAATCGTGGTTCAGAACAGCGTGCTTCACGTAGATCAAGGGTTAAAATCACAACGGCCTTTCAAAATGGCATTATAGAGCCAATTTAGTGCTTGTTAAGGGCCTTAACAGCCTATCCCGCCTCTTAAAGGCGGGACGGAGTCGGGACCAGCAGACACGATTTAATGAAAATTGCGTGGAGGCGGGATGGAGGCGGACTTGTGCCCGCTCGCCAGTTTTCGCAATTTTAACCCCCCACACGCCTCCAAACCCACCTCCACGGGTCAATGAAAATCCAGCCCATAATCTCCGATGGCCAGACATGTCCGTGTGGAACTTGCTCCCCTCTTCTCCTCCCCACCCAAAAAAAGAGGGTTGTTTCCACCTGGTCATTGGGTAACTGATGAGTGCTGGTTTGAGTGCTCACAAGCTGAGCAGTGGATACCAGGTGCTTCTCAAGTGCCATGGTGAGCAACTCCCTAAAATGAGTAATTATATTGTCACCATCCTCCGAACCGCAACATACATACCATACTCAATCCAACAATAGAAGCTGCGGTCTTGAATCAGCAACTGCTTGCCTCTCTAAACCAATCAAGATAAACACTGACCGCTGGATATGTAGTTTCCAGGTAACACCTTTGTACAATTATCATTCCTAGCCTTAGACTCTTATGTCCTGGAGATGCAGCACGCGGTGTGCGCCGGCACACTTGAGGCCTTCCGCGACCGGTGGGCGCCGCGGGGACTGGAGTGCATCACCACCCCGGCCAACAAAATTCTAATTTAATTTGTTAAGTTTTATTTAATGTTTTACAGTCGATTTGTTCAATCACCCCACCAGAAAGAGTAGACTCTTATGTGGTAGACCAAGAGCCTTCTGCATGTTTGAAGGACCTGTGCAAGACAGCTAACAACATACCAGCTATTTTGATATCCTAAGCATCCAAGTCCAATGCAGCGCATCAGGTTTACGCGGCAGCAAATGCTTATCCAAGTTCTGGTAAGTTTTGGCAAAAAGGTGTGTGCGCCTTGAAACTGACTTTGCCTTCAGGGGGGCGGAGCTTCTTGGTTTGAGGGGCGGCGATTAACAGTTGGAATAAAACTCTCAACAAGAATTACCTGAGGATCATCGTATCGAGGTGAGCGCACGGGGACTGACCAGCCGCCTTCAATGAATGAGATCCTAGCAGCTCTTCGGGACGAAAAATTCTGATACGAAGTTGGAAATGGCAGAGAGACGGCTGCTCGTTCTGATAACAATCTGCACGGTTTGGGCGGCCAGGGTAACGGGTAAGCTGCGCTCCTGAGTGTTGACGATTACATTACTTTTTATTTGGGACTTTTTTTTAGATATAGCAGGACCCTGAGATTTACAGCAAACTTGAACTCTTAAACCTTGAAAGCAGGCAGATGAGTTGCGACTTGAAAGACACTGGGGGGCAGGAGGAGCGGTGTAGCACAAGTAGGTTTAGCATCTGGCTGCCGGATGAGTGCAAGTGGAATAAAAAGTTTACCCTGAGCACTATTTCAAGTTAAAGCAGCAATAGATGGGGAAGGGTTTTAAGGTACAAACTAGTAAATTACAAGTTCAGTACTGGTGTTGAGGTGGGCTTGCGATGGTTAAAAACTCTGAAGTCATTCAATAGACAGTTAGATGTTGCGATAGGGCGATTGTAGGTATATAAACGGAATAGAAAAGGTTAACCATAAGCACTATTTCAAATTCAATCATCCCTGGAGGATAAGGGTTTGCAGGTCACAACTTGTAAAGGACAAATTTCGGAAATGCTTCTTCATGCAAAGAGTGGCTGATAGCTGAAATGCTGTCCAGGTAGTGAAGGCAAAAACTCTAGTTAGTCCAGTGCCAATGGGCTGCGCGGACCATTCAAATTTCCGCGCATGCACGGTTTTTCCATTGTGAAGCCGGCAAGCGGCCTGTGCGGAACATAAGAAATAGGAGCAGGAGTGCCCATTCGGCCCCTCGAGCCTGCTCCGCCATTCAATAAGATCATGGCTGATCTGATCTTGGCCTCAACTCCACTTTCCTGCCCGCTCCCCATAACCCTTGACTCCCTTATCATTCAAAAATCTGTCTATCTCCACCTTAAATATATTCAATGACTCAGCCTCCGCAGCTCTCTGGGGTAGAGAATTCCAAAGATTCACGACCCTCTGAGAAGAAAAAATTGCTCCTCATTTCCGTTTTAAATGGGCGACCCCTTATTCTGAGACTATGCCCCCTAGTTCTAGATTCCCCCACGAGGGGAAACATCCTCTCAGCATCCACCCTGTCAATCCCCCTCAGAATCTTTTATGTTTCAATAAGATCACCTCTCATTCTTCTAAACTCCAATGAGTATAGGCTCAACCTTTCTTCATAAGATAACCCCTTCATCTCAGGAATTAACCTAGTGTACCTTTTCTGAACTGCCTCCAATGCAAGTATATCCCTCCTTAAATAAGGAGACCAAAACTGTACGCAGTATCCAGTTGTAGCAAGACTTCCCTACTTTTATACTCCATCCCCCTTGCAATAAAGGCCAACATTCCATTTGCCTTCATAATTACTTGCTGTACCTGCATGCTAACTTTTTGTGTTTCATGTACAAGGACCCCCAGATCCCTCTGTACCGCAGCATTTTGTAGTCTCCCTCCATTTAAATAATAAATTGCTTTTTTATTTTTCCTACCAAAGTGGATGACCTCACACTTTCCCACCCACATTATACTCCATCTGCCAAATTTTTGCCCACTCACTTAGCCTATCTATCTCCCTTTGTAGATTCTTTGTGTTCTCTTCACAACTTGCTTTCCCACCTTTTTTTGTATCATCAGCAAATTTGGCTACATTACACTCGGTTCCTTCATCCAAGTCATTAATATAGATTGTAAACAACTGAGGCCCCAGCACAGATCAATGTGGCACCCCACTAGTTACAGTTTGCCAACCTGAAAATGACCCATTTATCCTGACTCTCTGTTTCCTGTTAGTCAGCCAATCCTCTATCCATGCTAAAATATTACCCCCAACCCCATGAGCTCTTATCTTGTGCAGGAACCTTTTATGTGGCACCTTACCGAATGCCTTCTGGAAATCCAAATACACTACATCTACTGGTTCCCCTTTATCCACCCTGTCCATTACATCTTCAAAGAACTCTAGCAAATTTGTCAAACATGATTTCCCTTTCATAAAACCATGCTGACTCTGCTTGACTGTATTTTGATTTTCTAAATGTCCTGCTACTACTTCCTTAATAATGGACTCCAGCATTCTCCCAATGACAGATGTTAGGCTAACTGGTCTATAGTTTCCTGCTTTCTGTCTCCCTCCTTTCTTGAATAGGGGTGTTACATTTACGGTTTTCCAATCCACTGGGACCTCCAGAATCCAGGGAATTTTGGTAGATTACAACCAATGCATCCACTATCTCTGCAGCCACTTCATTTAAGACCCTAGGATGCAGGCCATCGGGTCCAGGGGACTTGTCCACCTTTAGTCCCATAAGTTTGCCTAGTACTTTTTTCTCTAGTGATGGTGATTGTTTTAAGTTTTCCCCTCCCTATAGCCCCTTGATTATCTATTATTATTGGGATGCTTTCAGTGACTTCTACCGTGAAGACCGATATAAAATATTTGTTCAAAGTCTCTGCCATTTCCCTGTTTCCCATTATTAATTCTCCAGTCTCATCCTCTAAGGGACCAACATTTACTTTAGTTACTCTCTTCCTTTTTATATACCTATAGAAGCTCTTACTGTCTGTTTTTATATTTCTTGCTAGTTTACTCTCATAATCTATCTTCTCTCTCTCTATTATTTTTTTAGTCGTCCTTTGCTGGTTTCTAAAAATTTCCCAATCCTCTGGCCTACCATTAATCTTCGCATCATTGTATGCCTTTGTTTTCAATTTGATACCATCCTTAACTTCCTCACCTACATGCTGCCCTTTGGCAACATCACCCACAGATATGAGATCATCTTCCAAATGTATGTTGATGACACTTAGCTCTACCCCTTCACCACCTCTCTTGACACCTCCACTGGCTCTGTTAGACTGCTTGACTGACATCCAGTCTTGGATGAGATGCAGTTTCCTCCAGTTAAACATTGAGAAGACCAAAGCCATCATCTTCACCCCACCACAAACTCCATACCTCAGCCATCAATTCCATCTCCCTCCCCAGCCACCTTTTCTGGCTGTACCAGATGGTTTGTAACCTTGAACTGAGCAAAACCCACATCAAATTGAACTACAGTGCTATTACTCCTTATAACACCCTTTATTACTGATCTCAGTAGTACATGTATTCCATCACCAGTCCAGAGGGCATCATGTGTGACTAGTGACCTGACCACTAAAACCCCTTCTAAAACCTCTTCTACTGCAATACTTCAGGTACATTCCCATTTCTTACATAATCCACATCAATCTTCCCTATGCCAAATCTTATAACCTTACATTTCCCTGTACTAAATTGCATCTGCCATTACTCTACCCATTCATCGAGCTTGTCAAGATCCTTTTGAATTTGTGCACTTTGATCATTTGCCACTGCTCTTAATTTGGTGTCATCTGCAAATTTGGACACTTTCGACACAATTTCTTCCTCTGCCCGAACATTCAACTTTGTAGTACTCCACTGGTAACTGGCTGCAAACTGATACCATCCTATGGACTACTACTCATTGTTGGCTACCAGCCATCCATTTGTTAACCCATTTTAATACATTCCCATCCATCCCATGGACTTGGACCTTGTGTAGTAGCTTATTATGTGGGACAGTGTCAAATGCCTTCCTCCTTCTTCTTTTGTATGGTAGTAGCAAAGCAAATCAAAATGTCAATATCCAAGTCAGATATCCAGGCCAAAGCTTCTGGTGTAACAGTGTGGATATCTTGTAGGCTGCCTGCGAATTTCCTCTGAGGGCAGTGCTCAATGATGTGCTCCAGGGTCTGATTAGGAGCTCCACAGTCGCATGATGGGGATGCTTTAATCTTCCATCTATGGAGAAGGTGGCAGTATCTACCATAACCAGTTCTGAGGCGGTTGATGGTTGTCCACTGTTTGTGAGGAAGTGCCTTCCTGAAATCCAGGTAGAGAACATCCATATCTGACCCCTATCTGCAAGGTCTGTTAGCTCCTCAAAGAAATCCAATCTATTAGTCAAGCATGACTTCTCACTCCAAAAACCCCGTTTACTGTCTCGGATTAGCTCGTACTGCTCAAGAAGCTCCTTTATATTTTCCCTCATAACACTTTCCCAACTGTGGAATTAAGCATTGCAGGTCTCTCATTTGATGGTTCATCCCCCACCACTTTTTTTTTGAAGATGGGAGTCACATTTGCTTTTTTACAGTTCTCTGGTATTTGGCCTGAGTCCAGTGAACTCCGAAAAATATCGGCAAGAGGACCCACAATCATTTGATCCAATTTCTTCCAATGCTGGATGAAAGTTGTCAGAGCCAAGGAGCCTCATATGCCATGAGCTTCAGCCACCTCCCTATTATATCCTCTCTTGTGATTTAAAAACATTTCAGTCTACATTTACCGTTAAACTACACCTCCAATTCTGGTATTTCTTCTCCAATTTGTTTTGTGAATACAGTTAATAAATAATAGTTAAGTACTTAAGCAATTTCTCTATCCCTTTAAAATTATTCCACTTTTCTTCCACATTTTTTCCTTCCAGCACCTCTTCCCATTTTAGCTTTCCCATGCATGCTCTCATGCTCTTCAGCTAAATTTTAAGCAAACTGATTTTTTTCAATTGGTTTCCTTTTGACTTCTACCCTGAATGTCAGAACAATATGGTCACTAGATTTGTTCCCTTACTTCTACTTTGCTTATTGTTTCCCTCCTCATTAGTTAGAACTAAATCCAATATTGCATTACTCTTTGTGCGTTCTGTAATGTACTGTTTTAAAAACAAGTCCCTCACAATTTCAATAAATTCCCGCTCATAGGCAGACTGTCCCCATTGTGCACGCCGGTCAATATGAGGAAGATTAAGTCCCCTCGGATTACTACTGCAGACTTGGCACTCATCTGTCTTATCGTCTCCCACAAACCTGCATGAGTCTCCCTTTGATTGTTTGGTGGTCTGTAGCATATTCCTATAATTCTATTACTAGCATTTTCCCTTTACTGTCCTTTAATTCTATCTAAAGAGACTCAGTACCCCTTTCAGCATCCGACTCTGTTGTAGCTAATCCCTCTCTAACAAATTGCAATGCCCAATATCGACTTTTATGTTAGCCTAACCCAGGGGTGAAACAAAAGTGTCCCCTTGACATAAGAACTGAATGTTGTTTCTTTCATATGTGTCCCTCTCTAACCCACCCCACCTCCTGTCTTACCTTCCTTCCTAATACACAAAACCCTGAAAGCAAACTCCCCAATCATCTTTTGATTTCAACCAGGTTTTAGCCATTCTTCTAACATCTATTTCCTCCCTATATACCAGCACTTCCAGCTCACGCATTTTATTCCTTATACTCTCTGCATTCATACCAGCACAATTCAGATTATCCTTCAATATCCTTACTCCCACTTTCCTAATTATTCTTAACCTACAGCCTGTTCTGCTTTCCCTTGCCATACTAGGCCTAAATCCTCTTCCATTGCCTTATTTACCCTTTCTGCAAGCACATTAGTGTCCATCCCTCCTGAACAGCTTCTCGCTGTCTCAGAACTGGTCCTAATGTCCTAGGAATCTGAAATCCTACTACACCATTTCTCAAGCCACACATTAATGGATTTAAGCTGTCCTTGCTTAATCATTCCCAGCACAGGGCACAGAAAGTAATCCTGATATTGCCACCCTTTAACACACTTCTGTTAAACTTGTACTGAACCTTGGTTAGACCAAACTTGCACAGTTGGTCTCCAGATTATAAAAAGGGTATAGAGGCATCGGAGAAGGTGCAAAAAAGATTGACTGGAATTATACCAGAACTGCGAGGTTATATCTATCGGGAAAGATTGAACAGGCTGGGGCTCTTTTCTCCAGAAGAGAGGAGTCTGTGGTGTAATCTGATAGAGGTCTTTAAGATTATGAAAGGGTTTGATAGGGTAGAGAAGATGTTTCCATTTGCAGGGGAGACCAGAACTAGGGGCCATAAATAAAATTTCACTAATAAATCCCATGGGGAAATCAGGAGAAACTTCTTTACCTGGAGAGTGGTTAGAATGTGGAACTCGCTACCACAAAGGGTAGTTGAGGCGAATAGCGTAGATGCATTCAAGGGGAAGCTAGAGAAACACGAAGGAGAAAGGAATAAAGGGATATGTTGATGAGGTTGGATGAGGAAGGTGTGGGAGGAGGCTCATGTGGAGCATAAACACCGACATAGACCTGTTGGGCTGAATGGTCTGTTTCTGTGCTGTAAATACTTTTGAAGACTATGAGAGCTCTTGCTCTTCAGCTTTGACCCTAATTCCTCATACTGCTTCTACAAGACCTCCATACTATTTTTTATGTTTTTGGTTTCTACATGGACCACTACTTCTGACTGCTCTCCCACCATTTCCAAAAGTTTTTATACTTGCTCCGTTATGTCCTTTATCCTGGCACCAAGGAGACAACACACCATTTGGGACTCATGGTCACGGCTGTGAAAAAAGGTTGTCTATCCCTGTAATAATTCAATCTCCCACGACTACCACTCACCTATTCTCAGCTTACTTTTTGACCCCTGGGTAACCACTTGCTCCACATGCCATGGCACTGCTTATGGTTACCCGACCCTGTATCTCCGATCCTGTCTTCAACCCCAGGCACTCAGCACTGAATAACGATTGGATAGTTTCAGTTTCACAGTGGTTTCCTGCTCTTCTTTGCTTTTCCTTCTGTCCTCCGAGTGGTCACCCATTTCTCCAACTCCTGACTCTCCTCTGCCTGTGCGGTGACCACATCTTCTATGTTCCACAAATCCTTCCTCCTTCTGTATGAGTGTTGTCAGCTCGTGCTCAAGCTCAGCATTTTTCTGCTTGAATTCACAACCCTGATGCACGTGTACTTCTCAGAGATATTTGTGAATCCAAGAAGGCCCACATCATGCATGACATTCACGTAACTTGCCAGTTATTGACAGCTGCGTTTCCTACATTACAGCAGTGGCTACATGATAAAAGTACTTAATTGGCTATAAAGTGCTTTGGAACAACCTTTTGACAAAGTCCCACATGGGAGACTGGTCAAGAAGGTAAGAGCCCATGGGATCCTGGGCAATTTGGCACATTGGATCCAAAATTGGCTTAGTGGCAGGAGGCAGAGGGTGATGGTCGAAGGTTGTTTTTGTGACTGGAAGCCTGTGTCTAGTGGTGTACCGCAGGGATCGGTGCTGGGTCCTTTGCTGTTTGTAGTGTACATTAATGATTTAGATATGAATGTAGGAGGTATGATCAGTAAGTTCGCAGATGACACAAAAATTGGTGGAGTGGTAAATAGCGAGGAGGGAAGCCTTAGGCTACAGGACGATATAGACGGGTTGGTCAGATGGGCAGAACAGTGGCAAATGGAATTTAACCCTGAAAAGTGTGAGGTGATGCATTTTGGGAGGACTAACAAGGCAAGGGAATACACAATGAATGGTAGGACCCTAGGAAGGACAGAGAATCAGAGGGACCTTGGTGTGCATGTATATAGATCCCTGAAGGCAGCAGGACAGGTAGATAAGGTGGTTAAGAAGGCATATGGCATACTTGCTTTCATTAGCCAAGGCATAGAATATAAGAGCAGGGAGGTTATGATGGAGCTGTACAAAACGCTACTTAGGCCACAGCTGGAATACTGTGTGCAGTTCTGGTCGCCACACTATAGGAAGGATGTGATTGCATTAGAGAGGGTGCAGAGGAGATTCACCAGGATGTTACCTGGGCTGGAGCGCTTCAGCTATGAAGAGAGAATGGACAGGCTGGGGTTGTTTTCCTTAGAGCAGAGAAGGCTGAGGGGGACCTGATTGAGGTGTACAAAATTATGAGGGGCATAGATAGGGTAGATAGAAAAGAACTTTTCCCCTTAGTAGAGGAGTCAATAACCAGGGGGCATAGTTTCAAGGTAAGGGGCAGGAGGTTTAGAGGGGATTTGAGGAAAAACTTTCTCACCCAGAGGGTGGTTGGAATCTGGAACTCACTGCCTGAAAGGGTGGTAGAGGCAGGAACCCTCACAACATTCAAGAAGCATTTAGATGAGCACTTGAAACGCCATAGCATACAAGGCTACGGACCAAGTGCTGAAAAATGGGATTAGAATAGACAGGGCTTGATGGCCGGCGCGGGCACGATGGGCCGAAGGGCCTCTTTCTGTGCTGTATAACTCTATGACTCTATGACAAACATTTCTTACCAGCAGCAACAGCAGTATGGAGGAAACACATGAGTGATTTTTATCAAGGGACCTAGAATTTTATTACAAGAAAAAAGGAAGTAAAACACCATCAGCTTTCAGGTGCTTGTGTTTCCTGCGTTCGCTGGAATTTTAAAAAATCTACTTTTTCTACAGTGGGCCTTCACCTGATGTGCGTGCAGACCTTTAACGTGGTGATTTTACAGTGTCCATTGTAGGTGCTTCAAAAGATTTCCTATTGCTCCGATAACCCAACAGCTCATGAACCTCCTATGCAGCATCAAGAGTTCAAATGTTAGGCATGGCTATCGTTCATACTCATCCACTGTCGGTATATTACACTCCATTTTGGGGTAGCAAGAGGAGGGGAGAAACTTGCACGGAATGCTGGCCATTTATCAAGCAAGACTTACGAGGCATGAGCTGTGAAGAAGCAGTTAAAGCACTCTAGCCCTCTGGACTGGTGATGGATTATATGTGCTACTGAGATCAGCAATGAAGGGATGAAGTTTGATTTGTATGTTTGCAGCAAAAAATTTTATTTGATTGTGGGGCGGGGGGGGGAAGGGGAAAGAGACGAGGGTCAACTGAACGTAGTGCTCATGAAATTAAATCAGTGAAAATTACAAGGACCAGCAGATCAGTAAGTCAGGAACCTGCAAATACAGTGCCAAAAGCAACACCATGTGGCTAAACAAGGGCAAAGTCCAACATCATGGGGTTACCATATAGGATCCAGGACTAATTGCAACACCCTGAGGCTAGCTTATAAGGAGCAGGGCCACATCCAACATTGTGAGGCTAACCTATAGGGTGCAAGGCCAAGTTAGCACCATGTGGCTAACCTATCCGGTGTAATGACAAGTCCAACACTGAGGCTACTCTGTAGGGTGTAGGGTCAGGTCCAGTACCCTGGAGTCAGATCTGCACACATCTCATGACAGTAAAGGCCTATTCTTTAAATCAATATGTTAGTTTGTACTTTAGTGTCAGCTGTGGCTCAGTTGGTAGCTTGCTCGCCTCTGAGGTTGTGGGTTCAAATCCCACTGGAGACTTGAGCACAAAATCTAGGCTGACACTCCAGTGCAGTGCTGAGGGAGCGCCGCACTGTTGGAGGTGCCGTCTTTCGGATGAGACGTTAAACCGAGGCCCCGTCTGCTTTCTCAGGTGAACCTAAAAGATCCCGCGGCACTATTTCGAAGAAGAGCAGGGGAGTTCTCCCGGTGTCCTGGCCAATATTTATCACTCAATCAACATCACTAAAACAGATAATCTGGTGATTATCACATTGCTGTTTGTGGGAGCTTGCTGTGCACAAATTGGCTGCTGCGTTTCCTACATTACAACAGTGACTACACTCAAAAAGTACTTCATTGGCTGTAAAGTGCTTTGGGACGTCCGGTGGTCGTGAAAGGCGGCGTATAAATGCAAATCTTTCTTTTCCTTTTTCTTTTTCTCTTTCTTTCTATCCTTTTTCTTTCTTTCCTTCTTTCTCGTGTACCTTGAGAGACTTACAGCACCAAAAACTGTGGCAGCTACAAGTCTATACAGTACACATCATTAGTCATGCACTTTAAAACTGATTTCGTGTACCGTGCTTTCGCTATGCTGCAGTTATAGTTTGAACAATACCATTCAGATTGGGTTGCAGCATAAATGTTTGTGGAGTAAATGGTACTTCTTGGAAAAATCTAAGGAGTACCACACTTCTACAAATTTTTCTAGGTTGAATGAAGGAAAAGGAAAGGACTTGCTTTTATATAGCGTCTTTCACGATCCTGGGACGTAATAAAGCACTTTATAACCAATGAAGTACTTGTTAAGTGTAGTCACTGTTGCAATGTAGGGAATCATGGCAGTCAGTTTGTGCATAGCAAGGTCCCACAAACAGCAATGAAATACATGACTGGAAAATATGATGTTTAGTGATGTTGGTTTGAGGGATAAATATTGGCCAGTCTGATGGGAAAGCTCCCCTGCTCTTCTTTGAATAATATCATGGGATCTTTTACATCCACCTGAGAAGGTAGACGGGGCCTCGGTGTAATATCTCAACCAAAAGACGTCACCTCTGATAGTACAGCGCTCCATCAGTACTGCACTGAAGTGTCAACCTGGATTATGTGCTCAAGTGTCTGGCGTAGGGCTTGATCCCAAGACCTTCTGACTCGAGGCAATAGTGCTACCACTAAACCAAGGTTGATGCCTGAGCCTTAGAAGGTATCGATAGTAGACACAAATTTGTAATGTATGTGTACACTACAAGTTAATCATTGTCAATTTTTTTTCTCTTGTATGGGTTTTTGTCATGCATTTCATTTGTTTTTTAATTCCTAATACTTGACCTCAAAACAATAAACGGCCAGTCCTGGCGGCTGTTGTCAATTGCTTTAACACTGCTCTCATACTGTAAACCTGCTTGGACTATAGGCTAAGTGATTGCGTATGTTCTTAAAACACTGGTCACTTCAGATACTGTGTGTGGCCTGTCAGACCATGCCCCTGGATTCCTGTTCTAGTATGTTCCTGGTGGTGGTATCTGTTATCAGAATGCACGTGCTTGTTAACTGCAGATTATGAATTCCCTAATCTGATTTCCCATTTTTTGGCTGAGTGTTCCCCTGTTCTTGAGGATGTGGCAGACATGGCTTGCTTCATGGTGTAGTTTCCAGTGGTTCTGCTGTGGGCTATTGCCAAGGAGCATGATCAGGCTACGAGCAGTTGGATTTCATATTTCCTTTTTTTTTGGATCTGTTAAACTCTGTCTTTTATATTCCAATCGATGTCCACTCTGAAATGCTTTTAATAATTCCTCTCGTTCCTCGGAGATCGAGGGGAGAATGTACATGTTATAGCTGTTGCATGTGGGAAGGTCATGCCTGTAAAGATCGGGTATTCAAAGGTCGGATCCCATGTTCAGAGAATCATTGAATTTGTGTCTGAATCATTGGCCCTGATATTGGAAGGGGAGGGTGCGGGGGGAGGAGAGGGTTCATCGGAGGCTGGAAACGGCGGAAGAACCCGGTAAGACCGGGGACGCGGAGGTCCTGCCGAATTTAACGGCAGACCCTCTATCATTTTTTTTCTTCCGTTTCCTCCCGGCAGCCGGCCGAATTGTTAGCCTGACCGGCTGCCAGCTGGGAAAACCAGTGGCAGGAGGCCGCAGCCGGGGGACCATTGAGGACAGTCCCTGGCAATCAGAAGTTGGTCAATGGGAGCTTGGAGTGGGGGGAGGCTGCGATCGGTCTCAATCGGCCGGCGGGGAGGCCGAAGGGTTCCTTGAGGGGCCGAGGGCAGCACTCTTGCTCCTCCTGGCCCACAGGAGTGCTGTAAAAGGCACTTACATTTTGGAGCCGGCATCTCCCGGCTCCCTCCCAGGGGTCGGGAAACCCCCGCAGCAACTGTAAAATTTAAATCTGGTTCCCAATTGCACTGTGGGAGCCCGATTTAAATATGTTAATGAAGTGCCCCGCCTCTCCATGGCATGTCACTTGGATGCCATGCAATCCACCGCCGTAAAAACGGCAACAGGAGAGTACGCGGTGGGTCAGGGACGCGTTCCCCTTTTTTATCATTTTTAACCCCGCCCCCCAGGCCCTCTCCCGCCCGTTGTGGAGTGGGGGGGGGGGGAGGGGTTAATATCAAGGCCGTTGAATCCTTTCAGCAATAAAATATAAAAATTCTTGCAGTGAAAAGAAAGACTTGCATTTATGTAGCGCCTTTCACGACCACCGGACGTCCCAAAGTGCTTTACAGCCAATGAAGTACTTTTGAAGTGGAGTCACTGTTGTAATGTGGGAAATGCGGCAGCCAATTTGCGCACAGCAAGCTCCCACAAACAGCAATGTGATAATGACCAGATCATCTGTTTGCTTTTGTTATGTTGATTGAGGGATAAATATTGGCCAGGACACCGGGGATAACTCCCCTGCTCTTCTTCAAAATAGTGCCATGGGGTTTTTTACATCCACCTGAGAGAGCGGACGGGGCCTCGGTTTAACGTCTCATCCAAAAGACGGCACCTCCGACAGTGCCGCACTCCCTCAGCACGGCACTGGAGTGTCAGCCTGGATTTATGTGCTGAAGTCCCTGAAGTGGGACTTGAACCCACAACCTTCTGACTCAGAAGCAAGTGTGCTACCCACTGAGCCACAGCTGAGTCCAAAAGGAGTCCTGTACGTTTTGAAATGAGTCATTCTGCTCTCCCCACAGACCCTGAAGCAGCACTTTTTGTGCAGTAGTTTGAAAGGATTATTTCGGGCTATGATTCTTCTATTGGGTCACTTCATGGGAGGCAGCTGATTGACAGAAGCGGTACTGGGAACAATATCGTTATGGAATGTTTTTTGTTTTTAAATTCAAGGGAATTCGGCTCGGGCGGTATCGGATCGGCCGCAATGGAACTGATCATCAGGCGCTGCGTATAACGGGCGGCTGATCCGATAACGCCTGTTTTGCACCACCCCCCGAGACTAATTTCTAGGCCCCGGAGTATTGTAGTGATGTCGCTTCCAAGGAAGCAGGTGTAGACTGTACCTCCATTTGGTTTTCTTTGTGAAATGTTATTTTTGAGTGTACTATATATGTTACAGTGGTCAAAACTGAGGAAGGTTAGAAGAATTCTTTATAAAAAGTATTACTAGAACGTGGAATACATTACCACAAGTACCTATTGAATCCAATTCTGTAACAGTGTTCAACAATATGAAATACATTTTTTCAAAATGTTTCTTTTCTTTCTTGGGACGTAGGCGTCCTTGGCAAAGCCGACATTTATTTCCCATTCCTTGTTGCAAGTTACTTATCAGCCCAAGCCTGGATGTTGTCTAGGTCTTGCCGCACGCAGGCATGGACTGCTTCATTATCTGAGGCATTGCGAATATATTTATAAGCAGTGGGATGTTTCAGGGTGTGTGGACCTAAACTGAACAATCATCAGCGAGCAGCCCCACTTCTGACCTTTTGTTGGAGGGAAGGTCATTGATGAAGCAGCTGAAGATGGTTGGGCCGAGGACACTGCCCTGAGGAATTCCTGCAGCGATGTCCGAGGGCTGTGATGATTGGCCTCCAACCACCACAACCATCTTCCTTTGTGCCAAGTATGCCTCCTGCCACTGGAGAGTTTTTTCCCCTCATCCCTATTAACTTCAGTTTTACTCCGGCTCCTTGGTGGCACACTCCGTGAAATGCTGCTTTGATGTCGAGGGCAGTCACTCTCCTCTCGCCTCTGGACCAAGGCTGTAATGAGGTCTGGAACCAGGTGGTTCTGACCCAAGGGTCTGTACTGAGAGAAGAGGAGCTCCAGGAGTCTGTACTGAGAGGAGGACGACTCACCGGGTCCGTACTGAAAGGAGGAGGTGACTGTGGAGCGGTTAGTGGTAGTGAATGGGAAAGAGGTTGTGGTGGCGAGTGGATTGTGAAAACTGAAAGCTGAGTGACGGGAACTGTTGAAAATTTTGAGAACCCATTCAGTGGTGAGCGGTGAGCAGCGAAGATGTTGGGTATTAGCGGGATAAGTTTTGAGCAGGAATGAGAGAGTTAGGGCAACTACAATAATGGAAATGGTGAAGGAAAAGGTAGTTAAGAAAGCTAAAAAAAATATATTTGTAAGCAGTGGGCTGTTTCAGCGTGCATGGACCTTAAATAAAAAAGGACAAAACTGGGAGTGGGACTATATAAAAAAAAGCAAGTAGTAATTAAAAAAAAATATTGGCAATGGGAGTAAAACAGAAAGCAGAGTGGGACTGAGACTAAAAGGAACGGAAGCACGTGAGCAGGATTTAAAAAGGAAACAGTGGAGCTGTACTTAAAAACTCAAACTTCAAGAACAGCCCAAAAACTGCATAAACATTAAGAGAAGGACTGAAAATAAACAGCCAAGCTGTACTTTATACTTAAAAAAACCCCACTGGAAGCAGGAGTTAAAAGGAAACCGCCAAGCTATATTTAAAAACAAACATTGGGAGCAACACTAGACAACATACACAATGCCAGGAGTGGAACTTAAAAAAAAAAGCAAACCACCCCCCGCCCCCCCCAGCGGAGATTCACCAGACTGATACCTGGGATGGCAGGAATGATGTATGAAGAGAGATTTGGATGATTGGGCTTGTATTCACTAGAGTTTAGAAGAATGAGAGGGGATCTCATTGAAACTTATAAAATTCTAACAGGACTAGACAGACTGGATGCAGGAAGAATGTTCCCGATGGTCGGGGAGTCCAGAACCAGGGGTCACAGTCTAAGGATAAGGGGTAAGCCATTTAGGACAGAAATGAGGAGGAATTTCTTCACCCAGAGAGTGGTGAACCTGTGGAATTCTCTACCACAGAAGGCAGTTGAGTCCAATTCATTAAATATATTCAAGAAGGAGTTGGATATATTTCTTAAGGCTAAAGGGATCAAGGGATATGGGGAGAAAGCAGGGACAGGGTACTGAGTTTGGATGATCAGCCATGATCTCATTAAATGGCGGAGCAGGCTCGAGGGGCCGAATGGCCTACTCCTGCTCCTATCTTCTATGTTTCTATGTTAGCCTAACATCTGTTGTTGGGGAAATTGCTAGAGTATATAATTAAGGATAGGGTGACTGAACACCTCAAATTTTCAGTTGATCAGAGAGAGCCAGCATGG
Source organism: Squalus acanthias (assembly GCA_030390025.1). NCBI lineage: Eukaryota > Metazoa > Chordata > Chondrichthyes > Squaliformes > Squalidae > Squalus > Squalus acanthias. The sequence continues at coordinate 240,497 of JASTWF010000557.1, forward strand.
ATTTGTGAAAGGTAGGTCATGCCTAACAAACCTGATTGAATTTTTTGAGGAGGTGACTAAAGTAGTGGACAGCGGAATGTCTATGGATGTTATTTATTTGGACGTCCTGAGGCATTTGATAATGTCCCACACAAGAGACTGTTAACTAAGGTGGAAGCCCATGGAATTGAGGGCAAATTATTGACCTGGTTAGGAAATTGGCTGAGTGACAAGAGACCGAGGCCGGAATTTTGCCAGCGTTCAGGGGGCGGGATTGGAGGCGGGACCGCTGTCAAAATCGCAAAGATTGACAGTGGGCAGGAAACCTGCTGTCAACCCGCCTCCAATCAATCTTCCCAAGTGTCGGGTCCTCGATTTGCGCATAGACCCGACACCTAGCGGCGGGAAGAGGACTATAGCCACTTACCTGGCTGTTAACAGGTACTTGATACTTGTTAACTGGCTCTTTTTCAAATTCGCCGCTTCTGCCTCAAGTTCCACGACGTCCGGACACCACGCCAGGTAAGTGTGGCGTGTTGTGAGTCTGCTGTAATGTTTCTGCATTGATGACAGCTGCAGAAGTGGTGTGAAGGATCCAATGGTGCACTGGTGAGTTTCAGAGGTAAGAAAATGTTGGGAAAATCATTTTAAATGTATTTACTCTTTTCTGTAGGTAACAAGTTTTGAATTGGCTGTCTCGTCCCACCTCATTGGGAGAACCTCTCTCACCAGTGACAGATCACTGCTGTAACCTCACCTGCAGCTGCCATCTGCTCTAGCCTAAGGAGGGAGTCACTGGAGAGCCTGGGTGCAAGAGCTCACCTGTGAACAGTCATTGTCAGTGTTTGCAGCACCTCAATGCTGTCAAACACTGAGAAATGAGCTGTCATAGAAAAATTGTGTGTGGTCCCTTTAAGAAAACTGGCAGATGACGTCATCAAATAATGTCATCTGACCAGCTGCTTCTTAATTGGCCGGCAAGCCCGCAGGGCGGGCTTAACAAGGCCAATCAACCAACGTAAAATCACATCTGTGGGCCGGATGCAGTTGGGGGTGGGACTGGAACCTGGAAACCAGCTGACCCGCTCCCAAGCTGCATCCATTTGCAAAATCACGGCCAGAGAGTAGGGATAATGGGCAGGTACTCAAATTGGCAGAATGTGACTAGTGGTGTCCCGCAGGGATCTGTGTTGGGGCCTCAACTATTCACAGTATTTATTAACGACTTAGATGATGGCATAGAAAGCCACATATCCAAATTTACCGATGACACAAAGATAGGCGGCATTGTAGGCAGTGTAGATGAAAGCATAAAATTACAAAGGGATATCAATACATTAAGTGAATGGGCAAAACTGTGGCAAATGGATTTCAATGTATGAGGTCATCCACTTTGGACCTAAAGAGGATAGAACAGGGTTCTTTCTAAATGGTGAAAAGCTAAAAACAATGGAGGTCCAAAGAGACTTGTGGGTCCAGGTACATAGATCATTAAAATGTCATGAACAGGTACAGAAAATAATCAAAAAGGCTAATGGGATGCCGGCCTTTATATCTGGAGGACTAGAATACAAGGGGGTAGAAGTTATGCTGCAGCTATACAAAACCCTGGTTAGACCACACCTGGAGTACTGTGAGCAGTACTGGGCACCACACCTTAGGAAGGATATATTGGCCTTGGACAGTGTGCAGCATAGGTTTACCAGAATGAAACCCGAACTTCAAGGGTTAAGTTACAAGGAGCGATTACACAAATTAGGGTATTCTCTAGAATTTAGAAGGTTAAGGGGTGATTTGATCGAAGTTTTCGGGATATTAAAGGGAATGGATAGGGTAGAGAGAAACTACTTCCGCTGGTTGGGGATTCTAGGACTAGGGGGCATGGTCTAAAAATTAGCACCACACCAGGAGTGAAATTAGGAAACACTTCTACACACAAAAGGGTGGTAGAAGTTTGGAACTCTCTTCTGCAAACGGCAATTGGTGCTAGATCAATTGTTAATTTTAAATCTAAGATTGATTTTTTGTTAACCAAAGGTACTAAGAGATAGATAGATTTTTGGACTCTCGGGGAATCAAGGGATATGGAGATCAGGCGGAAAAGTGGAGTTGAGGTCGATGATCAGCCATGATCTTCTTGAATGGCGGAGCAGGCTCGAGGGGCCGTATGGCCTACTCCTGTTCCTGTTTCTTATGTTCTTATATGGGTATATGGAGTTAGGTCGCAGATCAGCCATGATCTCATTGAATGGTGGAACAGGCTCGAGGGGCTGAATGGCCTCCTCCTGTTTCTATGTTCCTGTAAATGTTGACATTAAAACATTACGCAAAAATATGGTACAGAAAGTAAGGTTTCTGACAGGAATTGTGCTCCATATGTAAGACTTTAATAATATACCAGTAGATATATGGAATACTCTCCACTTGCCTGGATGAATGCAGCTCCAACACACTCAAGAAGCTCGACACCATCCAGGACAAAGCAGCCCGCTTGCTTGGCACCCCATCCACCACCTTAAACATTCACTCCCTCCACCACCGCCGTACCGTGGCTGCAGTGCGTACCATCTACAAGATGCATTGCAGCAACTCGCCAAGGCTTCTTCGGCAGCACCTCCCAAACCCGTGACCTCTACCACCTAGACGGACAAGGGCAGCAGACGCATGGGAACACCACCACCTCCAAGTTCCCCTCCAAGTCACACCATCCTGACTTAGAAGTATATCGCCGATCCTTCATCGTCACTGGGTCAAAATCCTGGAACTCCCTACCTAACAGCACTGTGGGAGCACCTTCACCACACGGACTGCAGCAGTTCAAGAAGGCGGCTCACCACCACCTTCTCGAGGGCAATTAAGGATGGGCAATAAATGCCGGCCTTGCCAGCGACACCCACATCCCATAAACAAATAAAAAAAAAAAAGAGGTCTTGTAACTAAACCACCTACTTCTACTGGTCAGTGACTGTAGGTGAGCTCCTCACCCCCCCACCAGCATGGCCAAGAAGAAAGAACTGCTGCAAGGGATATCACAGGCGTCAACCCGTCTGCCATCATTCCGCAGTGGGACACTGCCTTAGTGTGTTTGTTGGGCAGGATATAAAGCACAATGAGATAAATGTATAAAACCCCAAGGAATATTGAACACTCTGAGGAATCTCTCATTACACAGTCCTCTTATGGAACTGTGTGTTTTGGCAAAAACAGCCTGATAAACAAGTAAGGAGAAAGACTGCACACCTGCTCCTAAACTGTTGAGGAGATTTAAGTTTTCATAAGCAGTTTTAGGTGGTTGATGGTGGGGTGGGGGGCGGGGGAAGAGGTGGTGGGATTCATGGCATTTGTTAGTCATTGTCACGGTGTTGAAGATATCTCTAAATTGAAGGTAGCCCTGTCCGCTTTGAATGGAGTAGTATTATAGGTTTCTGTTTGGGAATTTCTGATCATCGTCTTTACAAGGCAGCAAATCCTCTTTGAAGCTCTCAGCAGTTGAGGTTGAAAGTCTGCCAGGGTTAATCTTGATGCAACTCCTGTCTTCCCGTCTCTGGAGTGTTTTGAGTGAGTGGCAGCCAACAGCAGGCTAGGGGCTTACGGGCGGGAGTAGGTGCACAAAAGAGCGATCGGTTTGTATGTGGGTGGGGATGAATTACCCTGAGTCAGAGACCACTGCGGGGTTGGAACGGCCCTGCAGGAGGTAGACATGTGTGATCAGAGCCTCGGCAGTTACTGCAGTGGAACACCACAGGAGTGGGGTGGGGTGGGGGTGCTAGTGGGAATAGGGAAGCAGCCAGGCAGGCACACAGGTGGGTGGGGGGGCTGGTGGCGGGGTGAGGTGGTGGAGAGGAAGAGTGGCAGGATAGCTGCAACAGAGAATGAAGAGCAACAAGGGGCCGAAGGAGATGAAGAATAGGGCAATGAAGTAAAAGAAAATGATTAAACATATATAATTTATAAAGAAAGATGTGCATTTCTCTAGCGCCTTTCACGTCCCCAGGATGCCCCAAAGCGCTTTACAGCCAATGAAGTACTTTTTGAAGTGTAGTCACTGTTGTAATGTCGGAAACACGGCAGCCAATTTGCGCACAGCAAGCTCCCACAAACAGCAATGTGATAATGACCAGATAATCTTTTTTTTTAGTGATGTTGGTTGAGGGATAAATATTGGCCAGGACATGGGGGAGAATTCCCTGCTCTTCCTTGAATAGTGCAGTGGGATAGATGAAATCTCAGACAGAACCTCCTCTTCCATTTGCCCACCCCCCATTGTGACTGCACCCTGCCCTTGGCACCCTCCGCTTTCTCCCCCTCCCTGCTCCTTGTGTGATTCACACTGATCCTGCCCACCGCCTAAGCCCATTGCTTCCCCGCCCACCAAAACGTGCCGAGGAGCTTTCTTCACCTGGTACCTAGTGCAGACAATTCTACAAACCACCTATGTGAGGTTCTGATGCACGGCATAGAAACACTTATGAGCAGATGGTACCACCAGGACATTTGCAGTGCACCACCTCACGGCAGAGGCCAAAATATCGGTCTTTGCATCTCTTGGGAATTAATCAAATAGAGAGAGCCATTGATGAGGACTTCCAGCAATATCATTGGTGTAATGGAGTCTTCTCACCCACAGATCATAGGATGATGTTATTGTCTCTTCTGATGACAACACATCTGCACCATTCTGCTGCCCTCTTCCAATGTCCCCGCCCCCCCCCCCCCCCAATGATTTCACACGTGACAGAAAGCAGCCAGGGCCAGGCTGACCCCATGGCCAACAGCTGCACTACCTTGGGCCATGCTGACAAAGGTTGAGAACCACCTCAATCCCAGGAGCCTCACACAGACTGCCAGCTACTCCACTGGCTCCAGCCACAGGGATTGCGCCAAGAGGCAGCAGAATATTAAACAATGCAGCACAAGAGACACAGACTTTTAGAAAGGGAAAAGGCCGAGGTAGCAGGCACTTGGTTTCGAGACACAAAGCATTTTGTGAAATAAAACCTATTGCCACTGGGAGTTGCAGTACGTGAAAACAGTTTCATTTGTATGGCTGCAAGGAAAACACACGTTGGAGAGAAGTTGTCTGGCTGGCAGATAAGTACGGTGGTTGCGCAAATGTTGAGGATGGTAATTTATTCCAGGATAAGGGATAGACGCAGGGAGGATTGATGATGAAAAGCATATGCAGGGTGATTAGGAGAAAGTGTCCTGTTTCAGGGTCTGCCAAATGGTTCTTGCAGCTGCTGAATGCATTTGTGCCCCTACATCTTCTCGTTCCTCATTCACATAATCTGGCTGCTCAATTGAGGGTTCTTGCTCTGGCTGTTTCATGTGGATACCTTTTTGAATTACGAGGTTACGGATATGTTTATTAAGATATAAATGTACATTGTGTATATTTATACCTTATTAAAAAGTTACATTTGCATGCTCTTCCTTTCTTCAAAACTTGGGGGGAGAAATTCAGTATCGCCCCATTTAGGGCGCAATTATCGGCCAGGCGCAAAGATTAGCGCCTGCCGATAATTATCGCCACCAACTGCAAACTTGACTTTTATCGCCCCTGCAGGTGATTGGAGCGCTAAATCAGGCTCTTCACACCTGTCTTAAGGCGCAAAGGCCGAGGAGCAAGGCGCTACCTCAGAGCTCTGGCGAAGCTCATGTGATGTCAGTCAGCAATGGAACACACACACAATGGCGTGGGCCAGTTCCTAAAGGGGAGGGTTGATCTTGCTTTCCATCCACATCCTGCTCATTGCAGCCTTGAATCTCGGCCTGGAGAGACCTGCACATCAAATCTGCTGGAAAGAACAATGGAGAGTACCAGGGAAAGAGCTCAGAATGCAGCCCCCACAGTCTCTTCTAAATCGATACAAGGAAGGGCAAATCAAAATGAACCTGCAAAGTGCTGCTCAGTACCCAAAACTCCTTCACACAGCGTTGACTCTCTCCAGAAGTCTCTCTCTCAGAATGAGTGGTGCAAAAATGTCGCCGACAAAAAAAGGCAGGAAGCGGCCGCCTTTAAATAGCGCTCCCCCAGTCCCTTCCTGACTGCAAAACGCTCCACTCAAACTGTCGTTGCTAGCGGCAGGCGGTAAGGCAGGGGGCGCCACTCAATATCCGCTCCGGGGCGATGCGAACTCGACTGACGTCACGATCTGCCGGCGCAGGAGATCGTGGCGGTACTGTTTAGTGCCGCCGCAAAATGTCTAGTTAATTTCGCGAGCGGCGCAAACATCGCTGTGCCCGGGCGCTAGATGCTTTGTGCCCCATTAGCGCCCTCTTAAGGCGCTAACGGGAGGCGCAACCAACTGAATTTTTCCCCCTTGATGTCCTGTTGTCACATCTTTGTCACACTTTCTGTGTCAATATTTTCCATTATAAATTACTATGTCCACATTTATATTGCGCTTTGCCTATGTTAACTTGTCACTGTGCAATCTGGCTATTGGGTTCCCACAAATTGCTCAAAATCTATTCTGAAAATATTTTCATGCTGCCACCCCCCCCCCTTTTTTTCTCAGTTACTGAAATTTCGAATGTCCAAAATAAGGGTTTAAACAAAATTTAAAAAATCTAAATTACATATTTCACAATAACATCATTAAATTGTGAAATCAGAGAGACTACTGTCTTTCCTCATTGTAATTATATTCATTATTAAAAAAGTTATTTCAATTTTAAAGCATACAGCTTCTAATTATCTTACCTGATCATCACCTGTGTTGTGTTTATCATTAGAACAACCTAATTAATTTTGTAAGCTCTATTTACCATCTGTTGTTTTTTGGTGGAGCGTTTCCAATTTCTTACACATGTGTATGTTTACGTGAGACAGAGGGAGACAGGCACAGAAAGATACATGTCCAGGAACCAAATCACAAAACACCAAATTCAGTATTTACAGAGACCCTTTAGAAAGTCACAAATGGGATTCACATGGGATTCCCTCCAACCAATGCTGTTTAAAGTAATTATGGAAAGAGACCAGAAAATATCGAAGATAAAAATGTTCAAATAGGGAAGAGCTAATTTCAGTGATTTAAGAAGGGACCTAGCACAGGTAGATTGGAAAAGGCGATTGCAGGGTCAAGCAATAACTGAGCAATGGAGGGCATTCAGGAAAGAGATAGTTCAGGTACAAACTAGGCATATTCCTTTGAAGGGAATAGCGAGCCTGCACTACTTAAGGGGCAGGTGCATTCTGGTTGCAGCCTGTGCTAGAAGTGGCTGGGGAAAAGATTCTGACCTGCAAAAAGAGTGACTAATGGCACAGCAGGGGAGAGAACGTGCTCCAAAGTTCTCCGATGCTGCACTAGAGGCCTTGGTGGAGGAGGTGGACAGGACGAGAGAGGACCTCTATCCACAGGGGGCCTGGAGGCTCTCCGGACAAACTCTGTGAAGGCAGTGAGATCAAGGTGGTCAAGGCCAGAAGTCAAGCCCCGAGGACCTGGATGCAGTGCTGCAGGAAGTTCAGTGACCTCACACAAGTGGTCAAGGTAGGTCAGTGAATTCATCTTCAAATGCCATAACCCACCAACTCTACCACTAGCCTCCCACACTGCTCAATGCACCACACCCCCATCACTTTTCTACCAACAATCTCTATCAAAAAGGACTCATACCTCACATTCATAGCTTCACCCCACCCTCACTTACCACTGCTGCAAGTCTCACACTCACATCTCCCAGCTTGTAAACACATGCCAGCTATTCAACCATGACAGCCACATCACCCAAACACATTGCACCACGCTCACTGAATCACCTCTCTCTCTCTTGCAGGACAAGTGGGCGCATAGCCAAAGGCAGCAGGAGCTAACTGGTGGGGGACAGGCTCGTCTGCATCACCTTAACCCGATGGAGGAGACCGTGGTCGCCATCATTGGCGTGGCCATCGCTGAGGCCGTGGCCAGCAGCTGGGCTGAAACTATAGAAGATGACGGTATCCTCATACCTAATCCTCCTCCTCACATCCCACTTCCCCCTCATCCCACAATGTCTTTTGATTTAAAAGCTGCAGATGGTGTAAACATATACCTTTTACTTTCCCCCCCCACTCCCCGCACCGCATCCCTACCCTTGTTACTTTCTCATTCAGATACCCACGAACCTGGCCAGCCAGTGCTGGCAGAGCAACAGATGGAAGAGGAAGGAGGCAGTGATGATGAAGACACAGCACCGTCACTCGATTTCACACTCGCAGCCACCTGCTCAGATACTGACACTCCGCGTTCTTTAAAGGATAGCTTAGAGGTGGGATCTGCACGTGGTGAGACACCGGACACGAGTGGCCTGCAGCCAGGGCAGGAGGCAATGATAGCGCAGGTGCCAACTCCCCGAGGGCGAACACGAACACAAGTTCTGCTCCAGAGGACTCAAATGAGCACTTCGATGGGGCAGACTACAGAAGAAGGCTGATGGATTTGCACAATGAAATGCTTGGTGCATTGGCAGGCCTGCCAGAAAGCCTGCGTGCAATGTCGAGCGGTATAGAGGAGTCCGGAAATAACTTGGCGCAGACCTTGGAACCCATCTTTTCCAGCATGGAAGTGATGGCCAACTCCATTTGCACACTTGATGCAGCGTCTGATGGTCGATGTCTCAGCTTCCAGTGGAGCACAAGCAGAAGCCACCCAACGCCTGGGCGCTGCAGTGGAAGCTCAGACTTCTATCAGGCAAGGTCAGCTTGCTGCCACGCAAGCTCAGGCTGCTGCCATTGTGGCTGCAGGTTCCAGTGTTCAAAGGGGCTTGCAGGCAATGTTCCGTCTAATTTTTTGGGGGGCCGCGGCCCTTTCAAAAATCCGCGCATGTTCAGTTTTTGCTTTTAAAAGCCGGTGAACTGGCCGCACGAGAACGCTAGAGCGCTGCGCAGCTTATCGGGAACATTGATTGCACGGTGTCGCAGCAGTCCAGCAATCTGTCCTCCAACAGATTACTAGGATTGCTGGGGTGCTGCCCCGGGGGAGTGGCAGTGGCTCCGTGGAGCACGAACCTGCTGTCCTCTCTCAGGATGGCAGCATTCGTCCTCCCACCACTGCCACTTCGCCAGTGCCCTTGCTGTTGCCTGTCAGCCAGCCGAGACTGCTGCCACCCATGCCAAGATGGTATGGTCCGAAGCCAGGCCTTCTAGGCCCAGAGCTGCTTGAGCTCGTCCTTCAAGGCAATCTGCAGTCTCCCCCACTGAAAGTCAGCAGCCTTCCACCAGCCATGCTGCAGCCACTGGGGTGGCACTTCGTAGTAGCACTAGAACAGGCAAAGGCACACGGAAGACCGGCACTAAGGGAATGCACAAGGGTGATTTGTTGACGTTTGTATGCAATATGGCATGATTTGATTTATAAATTTGAAAGCGGACACTGTGATGGTCAGTGACGGAGGTGTGGAACTGTTGGTGAATGTGGAATTCGGGTTGTGTTTACTGTTATTGCAGCCGGATGAGTCAGTCACGGACAGCCTGACCAGAAAGGGGTTGTCTGGGTTGCCTCCTCCCTCTTCTTCCTTCTCCTCCTCCTCCTCCTCATGCTCCTGCTCCTCAGCTGCTCGCCGTATAGCTGGTGGCAAGGGTTGTGCCCTCATGATGGCGAGGTTGTGCAGCGTGAAGCAGACCACCACGAAACCCGGCATCTGCTCTGCCGAGTACTGCAGGGCTCCTCCAGAGTGGTCCAGGCAGCGGAAGTGTTGCTTCAGCACGCCAATGGTCTGCTTGATCACATTCCGTGTGGCAGAATGGTTTTCACTCAATGAATGGTGCCCACGTGTGCGTGGATTGCACACCGGAGTAATGAGCCATGTTGTGAATGGATAGCCCTTGTCACTCAGTGGCCACCCTTTGGTTTGTTGTGGTGGTTCAAATGCAGATGGGACAGCGGACTGCCGCAGAATAAAGGCATCCTGAGTGCTGCCAGGATACCGGGCATTCACCTGCATGATTTGCTGAGTATGGTCGCACACTAGCTGGGTATTGAGGGAGTGGAATCCCTTGCGGCTGCGGTACATCTCGGAGTTTACGTGCGGTGCCTGCAAAGTGACGTGCGTGCAGTCAATGGCACCCTGCATCATGAGGAAGCCTGCAATCCTCACGAAGCCAAGTGCTCGCTCTGCCTGCTGTTCGCTGGCCAGGGAGAATGAAATGTATTCAGCTCTTTTTGGAATACAGAGCCTCAGTTACCTCCCTTATGCAACAGTGTACGGCAAACTGGGAGATGTTACAAATATCTCCTCCTCCCAGCCTGGAAGGAGCCCGAAGCATAAAAGTCCATGGCCACCATGACCTTCACAGCCGCTGGCAATGTGGTCCTCACCTTGCTCTGAGGTTCCAGTTGTGGCTGCAACAGGTGGCAGATTTCAGCAAGGATGTCCTTGGTGAAGCATAGACATCTGACACACTCTTCCTCGCTGAGGTTCAGGTAGGAGTATTGCTCCCTGAACACCCTGAGCTGATATGGCCTCCTGCTGAGAGCCCTTCTCCCCTCCTCTCCTTCCTCTTCTAGCAGCTTGTCCTGCTCTGAGTCACCTCTGCTTATTCTCCCTGTCATGCTGTATTCCAAATGGGTGCTGTAGTAGGCATTCCATGTCTTGGAGCAAGTGGTCTGTGCAGAATCATTGAAATCAGGACAAAGTCCTTCAGCACCTGCCACGCCACTCCCTGTAGACTTCAGCAACTTTAGATAACTGTAAAAAGAAACCCACGAAACACTTCTACAAACTCAGCAACAGCCAGTAGAAATCAATCAGCGACTAACCTGCGAGTGGTTGATGATCCCTTTAAATAGGGCAGGTGGGGGCGGTGGGGGGTCCTTCCTGCTGCTGTGCGAGCTTAAGAGAGGGCGTTAGCTGGAGCATTAAGCTCCAAAATGGCAGCATTAACACGCTGATTGACGTCACAATCTGCCAACTCTGCATCCTTCCAGCGCCCGCTCCCTGCGCCTGTGCTAACGCCCCAGTCAAGAGGGTGTCTGCCGCGGCCTGCACCAGAAGTGTGTGCACGCGCTGCGGATGCCATTTTTGAATAAAAACGGCACCTGTAGTGCCCAAAGTGTAAGCGGTTTGCTGGGGAAGAAGTTGGGCCTATTAAGGACCCAAAGGGAAATCTTCATGTAGAGGCCGAGGACATGGCAAAAGTATTAAATGAGTACAGTAAACTCTTTCTTATCCGGCACTTATGGGACCAGGATGGTGCCGGTTGATGAAAAATTCTGGATAGCAGAGAGGTCTACCTACCACGGTGCTGCTTTTCCACTCACCATCACCACTGACTAACTCGGCCACTGCGGGAGACTCGGACTCGGCAGAACGAGTGCTGGATGGATTCGGCAAGATTACCGGTTATTGAGGTGTTGTTTTGTATTGAGATATATCTATTTTGCCGGTTATTAAAGTATTCCGGATGATAAAGTGCCGTTTAAACAAGAGTTTACTGTACTTTGTATCTGTCTTCATGAAGCAGATGATGTGAAGGTTACACTAAAAGAGGAGAGAGAAGTTATGGACAGGATAATAATAGATAGAGGAGACATACTAAAAAGATTAGCATACTGAAAGTTAGTAAGTCACGTGGTCCGGATGAAATGCATCCTGGGTGGCTGAACTAACAGAGCCATTAGTCACAATCTTTCAATCCTCATTGGATACAGGAGTAGTGCCAGAGGATTGAAGGGTTGCTAATGTTATACCACTATTCAAGAAAGAGGAGAATGATAAACCAGGAATCTACAGGCCTAACCTCGGTGGTGGGGAAGTTATTGGAAACCATTATCCGGGACAAATTAATCTTTTATTTGGAAAGGCATGGGTTAATCAAGGAAAGCCAGCATGGATTTGTTAAAGGTAAATCAAGTCTGATGAACTTGATTGAATTCTTTGATGAGGTAACAGATAAGGTTGATCAAGGTAGTGCAGTAGATGTTTTATATATGGACTTTTGGAAGGCATTTGCCAAAGTGCTCACGGAATTAAGGGGAAAGTGACGGTATGGATACAAAATTGGCTCAGTGACAGGAAGCAAAGGGTGGTGGATGGATGTTTTTCAGACTGGGAGGTGGTTTGCAGTGGTGTTCCCCGAGGGTCAGTTTTGGGTCCATTACTCTTTGCAATTTTTATAAACGACTTGTACTCGGGTGTAGGGAGCGACGTTCTAAAGCTCGCAGATGATACGAATCTTGGCAAAGTAGTAGATAGTGATGAGGATAGTTCTAGGCTTCAGGATGACATAGAACGGATGGTGAAATGGGCAGAAGCACGGCAGATGGAGTTCAATGCGGAGAAGTGTGAAGTGATACACTTTGGGAGGACTCATCTGGAAAGACAGTACACTCTAAATGGCACATTTTGAAAAGTGTAGATGAGCAGAGAACCTTGGTGTCTATATACACAAATCCTTAAAGGTGGCAGGAAAGTTGATAAGGTGGTTAAAAAAGAATATGGGTTACTTGGGTTTATAAATAGAGGCATAGAATATAAAAGCAAAGAGATCATTCTAGAACTTTATAAATCATTTGTTAGGCCTCAGCTGGAGTATTGTGGACAATTCTGGGCACCACACGTTAGGCAAGATGGAAAGGCCTTAGAAAGGGTCCAGCGGAGGTTTACCAGGATGTTACCAGGGATGAGGGACTTCATTTATGAGGAGAGGTTGGAAAAGTTAGGACTGTTCTCCTTGGAACAGAGAAGGTTAAGGGGTGACCTAATAGAGGTTTTCAAGATGATGAGAGGTTTGGATAGAGTAAGTAGGGAAAAAATATTCCCTCCAGCAGGTGAGTCAATAACTAGAGGTCATAGATTCAAAATCATTGGAAAAAGATCTAGAGGGGAGATGAGAAATGGTTTCACTGAGTTGTCGGTTTCTGGAACGCTCGACCTGAAAAGGTGGTGGAAGCTGATTCCATAAATAATTTTAAAAGGGAGTTGGACGGGGACTTGAGGATGTGGGACTGAGCACGCCTGCTCTTTCAAAGAGCCAGCACAGGCACGACGGGCCGAATGGCCGCCTCCTGTGCTGTAAGTTTCTATGGTTCATTGTAAATCAGTTCCCTACAAAGCATAAATAGCCTTATTATTATAAAACAGCAAATTCTCTGATTCACCATGATTAATTCTACATGAGCTCTACGAGTAATATAAAAATCTTACAATGAACAATATAACAAACTTCAAAAAATGTTTTTATTTTTTTTAAAAGGTGACTGTGGTAAACCTCCGCAATTGGAAAATGGCTCACCAACTGATAAATATATTTCTCAGACCTCGTTTCCTGTGGGTGCCAAGGTTTTTTACAAATGTTATCCAGGTTACCGCCAGCAAGGAAGTTCAAGATATGTTTTCTGTAAAGAAGATTCAACTTGGCTACCATTACGGGTCGTTTGTGAACGTAAGTAATAAAAGTAATTTTGTTCTTGCCACACCCACATTCTTTCCCATTGTCCATGCTAGACAACAGTTCTGTGGATGCAAGCAGCAATCCAGTACTTCATCCAATTAGCCATCTTGTCATGAGAGCCTGGACAGTGAGTGTTGCTCAGTGACTGTTCATAGGCTACATCACAACTCAGCCATGATAATTTCCTCACCCAGCTTATAGAACATAAGAAATAGGAGCAGGAGTAGACCATACGGCCCCTCGAACCTGCTCCGCCAGTAAGATCATGGCTGAACTTCTACATCAACTCCACTTTCCCGCCCTATCCCCATGCATATACATGGACTTCTAGCAGGGATCACTAGAAGCGCAGACATCTGACACATATCTGCCCATTCCGTTAGTCCACCATGCCCTTTGTGTACAGGTGCCGCAAGTTTGAGTAATGGAGCAAATTATTGATAACAATCGATAACTCTCTAAGTTTTTGTAGCTTATACTATGCCCCTTAGATCTACTCTACTGTTGTAACTCAAGCATCCTACCTACCTGAACAAAATATATTCTCCTCATAATTTTGAAGACCTCAATCATATCCCTTCAAGGTCTGTGCTTTTCCAAAATATAAAATCCCAATTCTCGAAGTCTTTCCTAATAATGAAGAGCCCTTCCGAACCTTTTCCAGGATCCCAATATCCCCCACCATGTGAGGGGACTGAAACTGGGCACAGTATTCCAGAGCCTTGTACAAGGTTAGGATTGTACTTTTAGTTTTGCCATAGAATGGACAGAGTTGTTTGGCCTCGGCATTTCCCAAACACTATTCAAGAGAGGTTAAGTCAGAATAAGTGGACACACTGGCGTTTTGACTCCTTTTTCAAAAAAGAAAATCTGTTGGAAGTATATATGGGAGATTTTGCATTTAGTACAGGAAGGAAAGTTTTAAAAATCATGGATTAACTTTAAGAAATGGTAACCCCTTGATGTAGATCAAATGTTTACTATTTCCATGTTTGCCTAAATCTGCATCCTCGTGACAGAATACGGTCTCAGAGAAGGAGGATTTTGGTGCTCTTTAGGTTTATGTAGAGGGTAGTTTTTATCCCATCAGTCACTACAATATAAGCTAGAAGATTATAGGTGAGAATTTGCTGTCTTGTACCCAATGTCCGCTGCATCTGTGGGGGGCTAGATGCACCCAACTTTACTGCTGCGGACCATTACCACCACACCCAGGTGCACCCCTGGTGCAGGCTTCCTCTGTGGTAGGGTCTTGCACTGGGATCCAGGGTTTCCATTAGACTCTCTAGTCTAATGAAGGTAAGCACCAATGCCAGCCTTTTGGGGCACCCATATGTTTGGACGCTTTGTAGACCATTTGGGGAAAGTGGGATGGGAGGGTCGGGAATGCTTCCTTCTGCCTCAGTTCAATATGAATATTGCAGGTACGGGCCCAATAACAGCCATTTAGCAATGCCCCGGAAATCCTGGGGCAGCATAGTGGAGTCAGAGACCTGATGTAAAAGCATATTCCACACCCTTTTCCTTTTAAGACTGAGCAGTTCCCAAGCACAGTGGAGAGGAAAATTGATGTTCATACAAATTGCTCTCCTCCCTTCCTCCTTTCCCTTCAAACCCCAGCCCCCCAAAGCTAACTCTCAGCACTTTAGATCCTGTAATTTTAGCTAAGCCATCTAGACTTCCAGCACTGAAGGAGCTTTTCTTCTGTTAAATCAGCTGACCTTAAATTTGTTTACCATTTACTGGTTTTAATGAATTCTTGTCACCATCAAGGTGTCGGACATCAGTAAAGGAGAAGAAAACACTTCTCCAATTTGGGTCAAATACAAACCAAAATCCTTTACGCATCCTCTATTCTTCCCTAACCTCAGAAGAATAGCCCAGCTGTGCTAGCGTGAAATGTTGCACTTCTCACACCAACCATCCTAAATGTAGTTGAAATTGCCAATCTATCTTTTTAATTAAAAGTCTTGCATCTATCGAATCATTTGTCTCTTGGGCCTTTTGTTTAGTTTAAAACAGACATGGTCCTGCACATATAACCTCTCACCTGGAAGTTCAGCATACATGATTGGGTTCTGCTTTTCTCTTGTTTTCTGGAAACTCATATATATTTTTTAAAATCAGAAAGTAGTTTCTCTTTTTTTACCTTTTTTTATGCAAATCCAGCTCACCCTTCACTGCGGTCCTCACTGATCTCCATTTGACTCCTGTTCCCCTATGTACTGAATTCAAAATTTCTGCCCTTGTTTACAAATCCGCCCATATAGCCTTGGCATTCCCTGTCTCTGCCATCTCCTCCACCTTTATATCCCAGCCTAAATACTATCATCCTCCGACCTTCCTCTCCTCTTTCAGTGGCCAAGTGGTCAGCTGTCTTAAGCCCACTCTCGGGAACTCGATTTCTAAACCTCTCCTTCTCACTACATATCTCTGCCTCTTTCAAATCCTACTCCAAACCTATCTTTTTGACCATACATTTTGTCATATCTGCTAGCTCGTACATCTGATTAGGGTCAGTGTCTTGTGAAGCAGCTTGGATGGTTTATTGAAGTAAAGGCACTATATAAATGCAAATTATTGTTGAAAGGGTTGACACAGCAGCCCCCTATGTACAATTTCCTATTGCCAAGGTTTGTTTCAAATTTAAAATAATTGAGCTATTTTACTCATGGTTTTTCTTTTGATTGTGTTCTTTTCTTTCTACTGAGGCTCTGGATGTGGGACTCTTTGTGGGAGTGTGCACGATATACAGAGCTATAATGGAAAATTATAATACTGCCCCACCATGGAATTCCACCTCTCAACTGACCCAAATATTCCCACACTCCAAACCACTTACTCCACTTCAACAGCTTAATTAAGGTTTTGTACTAGTTGAACATTAATTCCTTGTTTTTTGTGTTCTATGCCTTTAGATCCAAAATTCAGTTGATTTTTTTAATGGTCTTTAACTGCCAGCTTGAATGACCTGTGTATCTGTACACCAGGGTTCCTTTACTCCATTTAAAGCTTACTGGTTTAAGATGTATTTCCTTTCCCTATTCTTACTTCCAAAAATATGAACTTACATTTTTCCATATTGAACTGCCTCTGCCTCACATCTGCCCATCCTGTTGGTCCACCTATTTCCTCCTGCAGTCTTTCACAATCCCCGTCACATTTTGCCATACCTCCAATTTGGTTTCATTGGCAAATTTCAATATTGTTCCCTCAGCTTCTAACCACAGATAATTTATCGACATGGTAAATAAGTGTAGCCCCAACACAGGCCCTGTGAAACAGCACCTACCACATTTTTCCAGTACGTGAAACTTCCTTTTACCCTACCTTTTGCTTTCTGACTCCTAATTGTCTCTCTATCCATACGTCCATAGTCCCCTTAATTCTATTATTGTCGCCCTAAGTGACCTATGTGGTACCTGTGTTGTTTTTCTATTCTTTCATTTCTTCAAAGAATTCTAAAAGGTTGATGAAGTACAGTACTATCACGCTTTTAGAAGTTCATACTAACTGGCTCTGATTAAGTTATGTTTCTCCAAATGCTTGTGTTATAGACTCTATTTGGAGTCTGAAAATCTGCATGGCTTCTGGGGTGCTCCTGCTGTAAGTATAGTTCAGGTTGCGAATTTGGCTGGGACTTGGATGTGATGCGACCCAACCTTCCATGACTTTCTGTAATGTTTTGTTAGGGGCAGAGCCTTTGCCTGCCCCAAACAAGACCAGTGGGGTAAGAAGAGGCGTTGCTAGGGTTGGAGACTCACAAGCTTACTCACCGCAGCCTAACAGGATATTGCTGGGCTGGTATGCCAAGTACAAGCTGGCGTTCTGACCTGAAATACTGAAGATTTCTGAAATGTTTAACTTTTTCTCAGCCCCTTTTATAAAGGACACTAATGGGCACAATATAGAAGTGTTTCTTGGTGTGAGCCAATGTCTGCCTGGACCCAGCATCCCCTGCTACATTGTGTGTCCTCTTGCCTATAGTGGGCCTAGTGTATATAAATTGGGTGACTCCCCTTCCTGACCTCGCTAACTTTGGCAAAGTCGGCACTGGAGGTCACTGGCGGGCAGATCCTGGCATTTACTGTTGGATCAAAGGCCTGTAGGTTTTCAGGCCCTAGTAGTTTACCACCAATTGAAGAAAGATTAATTGGCTTATGGTTCCCTGGCTTAATCATATCTACTTTTTTGGAAAGGGTAGTCATTTTTACTATCCTCTAGTCCTCTGGCAGTTTTCCTTTTCACAGAATTTCGGAAAATGAAAATCAGAGCTTCCACTATATCTTCCCCAGCTTCCTACAGGATCCTCAGATGTAAACCATCAGGTCCCTGTGACTTGTGTGCTCGCTTACCTGTTCTAGTGCTCCTACGAGCTGTAGCCCCAGTGACTGCAGCAAGGAAGACTGCTTACTTTCCATTGAGGATTTCTGAGAGGGCCATGGCGGGTTACCACAAGTAGCTATGGCTGTAGAGGGCCCAGCTGCAGACTGCAGTATCTCCGCAGCGACCGGGACAGTCTGGCCCAGCTGGTTGTCTGGCACCAATAAGGGCACCTGCTGAGAGTGTGGCGGGGGAGCAGGCATGCTGACATCCTGAGAGAGGACAGTATCTGTCTCTCCCATGGTGCTGCACATCAGTGCTCCTGCTGCTTTGCGTGTGAACAGAGTGCAGGAGTGATGAGACTGTCAAAGTGTCTATCCGTGCTGTCCTTCGTGCTTTGAAAGCTAGAGGACATGCTGGAGCACAGAGCCAAGATGGCAGCAGTCTGAGCTTCCATCGAAGCTGTCAGAGCTACCACCAGAGGCTCCATCATTGTTGGTCCCAATGCAGTGTTCATGGAGCTGACCACTCGCTCCACGGCTGACTGCATTGTCTGGATGCCTTGCGCAAAGACCCCACACAAGTTGGAGTTGGAATCTTCCATGCTCTCTGCCATTGTGTGGAAGCTCGCTGACAGGCTGCCCAGTGCACTTAGCAGATAGTGCTGTATAGTGAACAGTTCGTTCTGTAGGCTGGCAGCAGGGCTTGGATGCTCTCCGATGACATGCTTCCTGTGCCATCCTATCCGCCTGGCCTGGCCTGTGCATCCTGACCTGCTTTGCCCACTGTTGCTGTAACGCTAGCTGGAATACCTCCTCCTGTCAACCTCCTCCATCAGCACCTCCAAAGCTGCATCTGAAAAGTGGGGGGCCTTTCAGCATCTCTTCCGCCTGCCATTTCAGTTGTGTTCAGAATGAAACTGATTGTAGCCATAGTGCACCTTCCCTTTAAAGTATCCCTTTGGGATAGCTGACAAAGATTTCCCCAGATGCATGCATAGTGAGATTGAAAGCAGAGATTTGTTCTTGTATGGTATTGCACGTTTGGAGTGAATCTTGTATTTTTTTTTGCCAACCTTTGGAAAATGAATTCCAGAATTGGGAGAACCTGGTATTTTAGAAAATTGCGTAGTAATTTTAATCTTCATGTTAAATTTCTTTGAAGTGCAATGAAAGAAGTATTGGAAATCCTTGTGTTCTCTAACATCGCTACCTTTTCCCATTTTAATTTTGCGTGTAGCAAAGGACTGTGGTAATCCAGGGGAAATTCTGAATGGATATCATGATGAACTAGATTCTACTTTTGGAGGGAAAGTTACTTTTCATTGTGAAAGAGGGTGAGTATTCATAGACAAATTGCTGAATGAGGTGAAGTTCATTTCAATGAAGGCTTATGTTTTTTTAATGTTGTGATTTAAGGTCAGGGCTGTCATAGTGTGCTGGTGCAGCAATGCATCTAAGGAAGCAAAAACTTATTCTTCAATTTTCCAATGACGGCCATCCATGTGACCTCTGAGTTGAAGCTTCCAATTAAGTGTCCCAACTTAGGATTCTACAATTTGGTTGAGAGTGTCTAAACTCCGGTCACGTGCAGCCCTTAAAAAAAAAAATACTGCAAAAAGGAGAGATTTGAATTTGTAATTGATCCTGATATCTAAATTTTGGGCTCAACATTGGAGGTTTGTGATGGCTGGCTGCTCAAAATATTCTGTTTATACAGTGAGTGAGCTCCTTCAGTCCAGATACACCAATATAATTCCTTCAAGAACTGTACAACAAAAATGTAGCCTCTTTTTTGATTTTACTCTGCCCCTCTGTTCATGCAATCCTGTCGCCTGATTGCCTTTCTTAACTGTAAAAGAGCAGTCTGTTGATGGTTTCATAGATTTATCAACTATAACCTTTAGGTTTCTTTCTTGATGAGCAGCTTCCCATTTAGCTTTCAGCTCACTGCCTGTTAATGGGTCGTTTTTATTTTTATTTTCTATGCTGGCTTGTTTTTCTTTTACCAGGTATAGAATGGTTGGTAGAGCCCACCGGTTGTGTAAAGCTGATGGTTGGGATGGCCAGGTCCCAACATGTGAAAGTAAGTTAGAGCTCCATATTTTGTAGAGTACCTTGCGACCTTCTTGTGCCAAGTGTTTTGAGCCGCTTTAAAGGAATTATCATTTCTGGAGTGTTGGCTTCATATGTCAGCTTTTTCCTGATAGCATTTTGATGTCTCCTAGGTAACAGTTTTGACTTTTGGGGGTGATTCGATATTTTAATTCAACATTTCATGATCAGGAACATAAAGCGTAGAATGGGAAATGGGCATTCGAATAATCAATCCTGATTCTTTTACAGATCATTCACAATCTATCCTGTTGGGGACTTGTTCCTCTGAGAGGAAGATCTATCGAATTTCTCCCTGACTCAGAAATTTAATCAGGCAAAATTGCAAAATAGCTAGCTGTCCCCACATCCCTGGTCATCTGTATTCTACAGATGAGATTCCCTTCACCCCAGTATTGCAGGAGCCATTGTGGAGTATTTGACTCTCTCTCTCTACACCTATCCCGACAACCTCATTCATCCTAAACAGGTTTTTATACATTTCCTATCCGAAGATGTTACTTCACACATCTTTAATATTTTGACTGGCCCAAATATTTACTGCTCTGCAGGGAGGAAAAAAAAATCTTTGCCTTGTTTGAAGCTTGTTAATTAAAAGGATGTATACAGAGAAAAAATGGACATTTTTTAAGTACTTGTTTGGCTTAATTTTCTTCCGTCCTGCACTTACTGCTATCTTTAGAAAATTAAATGAGAGGATTGTCATTAAAATTTGAAGCAACTGAAATGTAAATTCTGGCTTTATTTTATGGTGATGCGGAGAGAGAGCGGGGGGGCCTGTTAGTGGCCTGGAAACCCAGAAATGCTGGGAATGCGGAGGTCCTGCCGAATTTAACGGCAGCAAATCTTTTAGAATTTTTTTTATTCCCTCTCCCGCCTGGCAGCCGGCCAGATTGAGAGGTTGGCTGGCTGCCCGTCGGGAAACCCCACAAATATTTTTGTGGTTCTTACTAAAGAAAAGGAAGGAGAAACATTTTCTGTGAAAGCAATGCAGTGGCAGATGCGGTAGTGGGCTGTGGCTTCGGTCACCGCATTCTGCAACTTTCCGATACGGCCTCTCTTGAGAAGTGCATTCAGCTCCTACACTGCTCCTCACTGAGGGTCAGGTATCTTGATCTGGGCCACTCGACCCTATTAGCAGGGTAAGGCCACCTGTGAGCAGCCCTCCTCCTGACTGGACTCTATTCAGGACAGTGTCAGTCAGTGGCTCAGTTGGCAGCACACTCACCTCTGTGTCAGAAGGTTGTGGGTTCAAGTCCAACTCCAGGAACCTGAGCACATAAAAAAAGCTAGGCTGACACTCCAGTGCAGTGCTGAGGGAGTGCTGCACTGTTGGAGGTGCCATCTTTCGGATGAGACGTTAAACCGAGGCCCCGTCTGCTCTTTCAGGTGGACATAAAAGATCCCATGGCACTATTTCGAAGAAGAGCAGGGGAGTTATCCCTGGTGTCCTGGCCAATATTTATCCCTTGACCAATATAACAAAAACAGATTATCTGGTCATTATCACATTGCTGTTTGTGGGACCTTGCTGTGCGCAAGTTGGCTGCCGTGTTTCCATTACAACAGTGACTCTACTTCATTGGCTGTAAAGCACTTTGAGACATCGTGAAAGGCGCTATATTAATACAAGTCTTTCTTTCTTCTTTCTATGTGCTGCTTCCTGAATCCCACCCCACTCAACCAAGTGCTCCTGCAGTCATTCAGTGAAGCAACAGAATGGAAGAATTCTCAAAAAGCACAATTTTAGCAGGAAAAATGTTCTCAAAAAAGCTCCTTCAATTCTCCAGATAGATAGAATCATAGGCCATAATTTTCCGGGGGGTCAGTGGACGGGATCAGTGGTGGGTCGGGTGGGAAAGTGTTTTTTTTCCACAGCGGGTCGGGACCCCATTGTAAACCCACCGCCACATGCCTTTCCCAATGTCGGGTCTGTCAGCGCTGAGCAGACCCAACTGGCAGTGGCGAGGGACCTAATTAAAATGATTAGCATCTAGTTGCCAGATGCTTATCAGCCTTTTTTTACTTACCTTTTGTCTTTAACTTCACAACCTCAGGATCCCTGCTGTGCACAGACCACGGCTGTCAAGCTGAGGTGGGAGTTCAGTGGCCATTGCACCAGCTGATTACTTGACAGCTTCAAATGTACAGTAAAAGCTGCCACCTGACTGATATTCACTTTCCTCAGGCAGAAGCTGTTTCTCAGTCCATTTCCAGCACACATTCTGCAGGCTTTCCACTTTCCACTCTCCAACCACTCTCACCTCATTGGAAGAACTCTCTCACCATTGACAGAACGCTTGTCATCTCTGCTTCACCTGCCATCTATTCCAGCAACTTCGGTGCCCTTTATATTAGTCCTCAGAATCTGACCACGATCAGCCCCAACACTAGCAGCACCAGGCACACCAGCAGCACCAACAACAACACCAACCTTCTCCGCAATCACCTGATGCTGCACAGGACAGAGAGGGCATCAGCACCTGACCACGTTGCTGCCCAGGAGGCCAGGGATGGCTTCACCATGGCCAGATTTACTTCACTTGAGGCTGTATACCCTGGCTGCCACATGATACGCCAGGTTGGCACCGCCCCACACCAACACCATAAAGCATCCCCACAATGTCCAAGCCATTCCTTTCACACTCATCACCATTGCGGGGGGTACCGTTATGTCTCACCATTCACTGCAACTCACTAAGCCACTTCCAAAGGTTCACACAAATCTGTCCAAGAACGCAAAGTGTTGAAAATAAAGGTTTCAATGTTTGACACCTCATTATCAGAAACTTTACATGAACATTGCATAAAACACCCAAGTGCCTACCCTTGTGTGTTGTTAGTTGATATGATTGCACTAGGATGAGGGTGAGTGTGAGGGGTGGCTAGTAAGATAGGGATGTGATAATATAAATAGAGAGGGATGAGTGGAGGTCCAAGGTAAATTGGTATGAGTAAGGATGTGCAGGAGTAGGATAGGGAAGGCAGAGTGATGGGTATGTGATGAGAGGCACAGCAGGATGAGGTTGAGTGTGGTTATGTACTAACGTTTTGTGATTTACTGAGATCATTGAAACGTTTGCGGCACTGCACCCAGGTCCTCCTGACCACATCCCTGCTTGTGCCCTCCTCTGCAATGTGCACCCAGGCTGTCTTCCGCCCGTGGGAAGGGAAGAGGACCTCTCTGTGTGCTGTGACTCCCTCCATAAGCATATGGAGGGAGTTATGGGAGAGCCTGGGTGCAAGCATGTGCCTTTGTGCAGTCATTGTCAGTGTTTGCAGCACCTCAATGCTGTCGAACACTGACAGCACAAATGTCAAGACAAATGTGGCCATGGTCCCTTTAAGGAAACCGGCTGATGACGTGTCATGAAATGACGTCACCAGACCCGCTTCCTCTAATTGGGCCACGAAATGCGTTGGGCGGACTGTTTTGGTCTGGGTTTTGTCAACTTGATCACCTGTGTGTTCTAGTGATAAAATAGATGGGAAGAGTTTTTATTGCAGCAATAAAACAATTAGAATTGAGTGCCTGGTTGTTTATGCTGCTATTCTGTTGGCATTTGTATGTATCTTTGATGTACTATGATTTATTGGTGGTATGCATAGAATGTTGTGATCAAAGATATAAATTTAGTTTGAGAAATGTAAGGAAAGACTGTTCAGCAGCTCACGCTGGAATTGTGGATCGAGTGATGTCTCAACAGCAGCTCGCTCATACTGGAATGGTGTAGTAGGAAAAGTTTTGTGCACTCATGCTGTTTGTGGATAGTATGAGGTCTCAATAAAGACCTGATCCTGCATTACTACAATTGAGTGTGTGTATAATCTGATGTTTAAAGTTTCGAAACATAAAAGAACAAGAAAGAAGTCCAGCAGTGACCAGAACTGCACACTGTATTCCAGCTGTGATCTAACTAGTGTTTTATACAGTTCAAGCATAACCTCCATGCTCTTATGTTCTATGCCCGGCTAATAAAGGAAAGTATCCCGTATGCCTTCTTAACCACTTTATCCACCTTCAGGGATCTGAGGACATGCGCTCCAAGGTCCCTCTATTCCTCTACACTTCTCAGTATTCTACCATTTATAGTGTATTCCCTTGCCTTGTTAGCCCTCCCCAAGTGCATTACCTCACAATTCTCCAGATTGAATTCCATTGGCCACTTTTCTGCTCACTTGACCAGTCCATCATTATCTTCCTGCAGTCTACAGCTTTCTTCCTCACTATCAACCACACGGCCAATTTTTGCATCATCTGCAAACTTCTTAATCATGCCCGGTAATCAGATAGCAATGATCTGACTAGTTTCAGGTGAGTGCCCTTTAAAATGTATCTGGAATGTCCTTTTCTGATGTGTACAGCCCAGTAGTACTGGGCAGGTACAGCACTGAGTGTTCATCGCACCAAAGTCAATAGAAATGGCACCAGGGTCCTATTGATGTCATGGGACTCCAATTTGAATATTTTAGTGAGGCTCCGGCCTCTTTCTGGCTGTCTATGTCTCGGCCCGATCAAATTGGGGATGGGTGGATCGACAATGGGAGCTGGACAGTAAATTGTGCACCTCCATTTTCATTGCGCTACCATCTCCTTCTCTCCTGAAAACAGGGATGAGAATCGGCCCCAACGTGCAGAGGAAATCATTCCTATTGTGTTTTTTCTCCTTTCATCCTGTTATATGTCAGCTATTGTTAGTTCACTTCCTTTTTATCCAGATTGCCTCGTTTCTCTATTCCCCTCTTTTTTTTTCTCTCACTCCCTTGCTCTTTTTCTCCCCCTTTCCCCAGACCTTTAAAAAAAAAAGTACATGCAAATATAAGATCAGCAGACCAGGTCTTGCTGTGGGTATTGGGGTGAGGGAAGGAAAGAACGCAGAGAGAAGAATACCTGTTCCTTACTCTGTGCTGCAGTGTATTGGTTCACCAGTGTGTTGTGTCACTGAGCTGACTGAGTTTTTAATCCCTGAAGCTTCTGATCTGACAGTCTGTTTAGGACAATAACAGAATTTTATTTTTCCCCAGCTGTCACATGTGCTGATCTTCCACCTATTAGTAACGGGAGAGCCCCAACATCACCCCATACAGAGAACTGGGAATATGGAATGGTAGCAAGATATTCATGCATTGGTCACTATTCATTGATTGGTGCAGAAGAACTTTCTTGTACAGCAACTGGACA
The DNA here is from genome assembly GCA_030390025.1 of Squalus acanthias. Classification (NCBI taxonomy): domain Eukaryota; kingdom Metazoa; phylum Chordata; class Chondrichthyes; order Squaliformes; family Squalidae; genus Squalus; species Squalus acanthias. The sequence goes on from JASTWF010000557.1 coordinate 265,470, forward strand.
GTGGGACAAGGACCCACCGACATGTAAAGGTACAGTTAATTGATACTTTGTGTTTGAGGATCAGAATACAATTCTCAGACAGCTCCACTAACAGACACTCATTTAATCATATGCAAGCTTTTGCAATGTCACACCAACTAAAGGAGCGGTTTGCTGGAAAAATGAAACATTTTGTTAGTTCAGTGTAGTGTTGTAAATTGGTTTGAAACTAAAATGCTTAAATCTTCCAGTTTCCACTGAATCATGAATAAGCTTGTAGAACAGAGAACCTTTCTTCATTTAACGTTGGTAACAATTCTGATGCTATGGTTGTCCCACTAATAATCTGCTGGTTATTAAAAAGTAATTACAGTTTTGAGCAGATCCTACTACTGAGCCAGAACTACAATGTTCCCACTTATCTGACTGTAATATTCAGGCAAGATGCGGTACAGTTTTACATTGCAACAGTTAGGTTACAGGTGTTGTAGAACAATCCCTTCAGGTACAGTGGTACAATAAACTCTTTGAATGTGTTGAGAGAACACAAGGAGACTACTTGGGACCTTTTAACCATCTGAATAGGCAGATAATTTAATGTCTCATCCAAGGGATGGCACCTTTTATAAGAGAACATTCCCTCAGTATTACCTTGGAGTGTCAGCATAAATTATGTGCTGCAGTTCTGGAGTGGGGCTTGAACTGATCATCTCTTGACTCAGCGGTGGCAGCACTAGCATCTGAACCAAACTAACACTTGTTAGCAAATACAACCCTGCAGAGTTATAAAGGTACAATATGCTCTTTTTTTTGTTACCCACTAAAATTATGAAATTCAGTGGTGGGAAATTAACAGAAAGCTAACATGCAGGTACAGCAAGCAATTAGGAAAGCAAATAGTATGTTGGTCTTAATTACAAAAGGATTGGAGTATAAGAGTAAAGAAGTCTTACTGTAATTATATAGGGCTTTGGTGAGACCACACCTGGAGTATTGTGCACAGTTTTGGTCTCCTTACCTGAGGAAGGATGCACTTGCCTTAGAGAGAGTGCAACAAAGGTTCACTAGACTGATTCCTGGGAAGGAGGGATTGTCCTATGAGGAGAGATTGAGTAGACAAGGGCTATATTAACTAGAGTTTAGAAGAATGAGGGGTGATCTCATTGAAACGTATAAAATTCTTAAGGGGCTTGACCGGGTAGATGCTTGGAGGATGTTTAGGATTGAGATGAGGAGGAATTTCTTCACTGAGGGTTGTGAATCTGTGGAATTCTCTACCCCAGTGGGCTGTGGAGGCTCAGTCATTGAGTATATTCAAGACAGATCTATAGATTTTTGGCTACTAAAGGATATGGGGATAGTGCGGGAAGGTGGAGTTAAGGTAGAAGATCAGCCATGATCATATTGAATGGCGGAGCAGACTCGATGGGCCGAATGGCCTAGTCCTGCTCCTATTTCTTATGTTCTTATGAAATAGGACATTAATTGCTCTGAGAAGATGGTGGTGAATTTTCTTCTTGAACGGCTGCAGTGATTTGATACAACTGAGTGGCTTACTTGGCCACTTTAGAGGGCAGTTAAGAGTCGATCATGTTGGTGTGAGACTGGAGTCATATATAGGCCAGACCAGGTATTGGAGGCAGGTTTCCTTCCTTATTGGATATTCGTGAACCGGTTGGGGTTTTACGACAATCTGACAGCTTTGTGTTCTGGCAACACAGAAGTGGTTGTGGGGTTTGAAGGAAGTGATGCAGAAGTACATCTGGGAGTTATCAGCTTATATATTTAAGCTGACCCAATGCCTGTGAATGATGCCAACATGGGGCAGCAGTTAGCTGAGGAAGAGGCGAGGGCCAAAGGTAGATCAAGGGGTTAACAAGCACAGTGTTTCTGCTGCTAATTTGCACAAATACATTCTGGATATAAGCAAGACTCAGAGTAGCGCTCCTGATAGAACCATAACTACAGCCAGTTACCGAGTGGTGACTAATGCATTGTTCTCTTGTCAGTTGTTCGATGCCGTCGTCCTGAATCGATTGCAAATGGCCGAATGATCTCAGGATTTGGACCTACCTATGGATATCGGGACATGATCGGCTACAGCTGTAATCAAGGTTATGAAATGGTTGGCAACAGTGTAATTGAATGTAGTGAGAACAACACATTTGTGCCCCCACCACCTATGTGCAAACTACGTGAGTACACATCTCTTAAACTTAATAGATCCAAAGGATGTGAGTCTGTTAAAAGTATATACTGTAAATATCTTAATGTTGGTTTGGATTTTTCCCTGTTGACCCGGGCATGTTGATTTCTTTCTTTCTGCTCTTCACTCCTACAAGTCGTTTTAAAAAATGATATTAGAATACTTTTCAGTGACTTAATGAGTAAAGAGAACAAAGTGGTTTCATGTTAATCTTTCTTTCAGGAATCTGTGCTGAATTGGCTTGAAGAAGTTTCCCTCATGTATTACAAATGAGTAGAAGGTTCCTTGCAATATTTTATTTCACAAGTGAACCCGAATCATCTAGAGTCCTGCAACACTCACTATACGTATTGCAACAGAAACAGCACAAATCCAAAAGCATCATTGTAGTCGGCATCTGTGCCTAAACATAGTAGTTTGTCACTTAATTAGTAGCCATGATGTGGAGATGCCGGTGTTGGACTGGGGTGGACAAATATGAGAAGTCGCACAACACCAGGTTATAGTCCAACAGCTTTATTTGAAATCACAAGCTTTTGGAGTGCTGCTCCTTCGTCAGGAAGGACGAAGGAGCAGCGCTCCGAAAGCTTGTGATTTCAAATAAAGCTGTTGGACTATAACCTGGTGTTGTGCGATTTCTCATTTAATTAGTACTTAGCTGGCACTTCCACCCGTTGATCCTCGTTGGAGAGGCACCAGTAGAAGCCAAGGTGTCTTCTAAGTAAGAGGGCTGGAGCAACTGCAAGATATTCAGTGTTAAATCTGTGTCCCCTCGTCGTTGTACCATGAACTAGTGGGAACAGCCTTTCCCCGCCCAGCCTATCCAAACCCGTCATAATCTTGTACACCTCTATCAAATCACCCCTCAACCTCCTTTGCTCTAATGAAAACAAATCCAGCTTCTCCAACCTGTCCTTGTAGCTAAGATCCCCCATCCCCGGAACCATTCTGGTAAATCTCCTTTGCACCCTCTCAAGGGCCTTCACATCCTTAGATACAAAGATGGGAGGGAAAGTAGAGAGTGAGGAGGACATAAAAAACCTACAAGGGGATATAGACAGGTTGGGTGAGTGGGCAGAGATTTGGCAGATGCAATACAATATTGGAAAATGTGAGGTTATGCACTTTGGCAGGAAAAATCAGAGAGCAAGTTATTATCTTAATGGCGAGAAACTGGAAAGTACTGCAGTACAAAGGGATCTGGGGGTCTTGGTGCAAGAAAATCAAAAAGTTAGTATGCAGGTGCAGCAGGTGATCAAGAAAGCCAATGGAATGTTGGCTTTTATTGCTAGGGGGATAGAATATAAAAACAGGGAGGTATTGCTGCAGTTGTATAGGGTATTGGTGAGACCGCACCTGGAGTACTGCATACAGTTTTGGTGTCCATACTTAAGAAAAGACATACTTGCTCTCGAGGCAGTACAAAGAAGGTTCACTCGGTTAATTCCGGGGATGAGGGGGTGGACATACGAGGAGAGGTTGAGTAGATTGGGACTCTACTCATTGGAGCTCAGAAGAATGAGAGGCGATCTTATTGAAACATATAAGATTGTGAAGGGGCTTGATCGGGTGGACGCGGTGAGGATGTTCCCAATGATGGGTGAAACTAGAACTAGGGGACATAATCTTAGAATAAGGGGCTGCTCTTTCAAAACTGAGATGAGGAGAAACTTCTTCACTCAGAGGGTAGTGGGTCTGTGGAATTTGCTACCCCAGGAAGCTGTGGAAGCTACTTCATTAAATAAATTTAAAACAGAAATAGACAGTTTCCTAGAAGTAAAGGGAATTAGGGGTTACGGGGAGCGGGCTGTAAATTGGACATGAGTTTGAGTTCGGATCGGTCAGGGCCCTGTGGGTGGCAGAGCGGGCCCAGGGGCCGAGTGGCCGGGTCCTGCTCCTGCTTCTTGTGTTCTTTAGAGTTGAGGTTGGATCAGATCAGCCATGATCTCATTGAATGGCGGAGCAGGCTCGAGGGGCCGATTGGTCTACTCCTGCTCCTATTTCTTATCTTATCTTATCCTTCCTAAAGTGTGGTGACCAGAAGTGGATGCAATACTCCAGTTGTGGCCTAACCAGCGCTTTATAAAGGTTCAGCATAACAACTTCCTTTTGTACTTAATACCTCTATTTATGAAGCCCAAGATCCTATGGCGTATAAATTCGGTTGGTTTGCGCCTCCTGTTACTCCGACACTCCGATCCCTGGTGGCCCAGCTGGGCCCCGGGTCGCACTGCACTCGGCCCCACCCCTTTAATAAGGCCTCCAGATTGCCTCATTTCTCTATTCCTCTCTTTGTTTTTCTCTCTCTCTCTCTCTCTCTTTCTCCTCCTAAAGATATAAGATCAGCAGACCAGGTCTTGCTCTGGGTATTGGGGTGAGGGAAGGAAAGAAAGCAGAGAGAAGAATACCTGTTCCTTACTCTGTGCTGCAGTGTATTGTTTCACCAGTGTGTTGTGTCACTGAGCTGACTGAGTTTTTAATCCCTGAAGTTTCTGATCTGACAGTCTGTTTCGGACAATAACTGGATTTAATTTTTCTCCAGCCTTCACATGTGCTGATCTTCCACCTATTAGTAACGGGCGAGCTCCAACACCACTCTATGGAGATCACTGGAAATATGGAATGGTAGCACGATATTCATGCATTGGGGACTATTCATTGATTGGTGCAGACACACTTGTTTGTACAGCAACTGGACAGTGGGACAAGGACCCACCGACATGTAAAGGTACAGTTAATTGATACTTTGTGTTTGAGGATCAGAATACAATTCTCAGACAGCTCCACCAACAGACACTCATTTAATCATATGCAAGCTTTTGCAACGTCACACCAACTAAAGGAGCGCTTTGCTGGAAAAATGAAACATTTTGTTATTTCAGTGTAGTGTTGTAAATTGGTCTGAAACTAAAATGCTTAAATCTTCCAGTTTCCACTGAATCATGAATAAGCTTGTAGAACGGAGAACCTTTCTTCACTTAACGTTGGTAACAATTCTGATGCTATGGTTCTCCCACTAATAATCTGCTGGTTATTAAAAAGTAATTACAATTTTGAGCAGATCCTACTACTGAGCCAGAACTACAATGTTCCCACTTATCTGGCTGTAATATTCAGGCGAGATCCGGTACAGTTTTACATTGCAACAGTTAGGTTACAGGTGTTGTAGAACAATTCCTACAATGGTACAGTGGTACAATAAACTCTTTGATTGTGTTGAGAGAACACAAGGAGACTACTTGTAACCTTTTAACCATCTGAATGTGCAGACAGTTTAATGTCCGTCCAAAGGATGACACCTCTTATAAGAGAACATTCCATCAGTACAGCATTGGAGTGTCAGCATAAATTATGTGCTGCAGTCCTGGAGTGGGGCTTGAACTGATGACCTTTTGACTCATTGGTGCGAGCATCTGAGCCCAACTAACACTTGTTAACCAGGAGAACTCTCCAGAATGGTTGGTTACCAGAGGGCATAGATTTAAGGTGATTGGCAAAAGGACCAGGGGTGACATGAGGAAACTTTTTTTTGCGCAGCGAGTTGTAGTGATCTTGATTGCACTGCCTGAAAGGGTGGTGGAAGCAGATTCAATAGTAACATTCGAAAAGGAATTGGATAAATACTTGAAGGGGAAAAAATTACAGGGCTATGAGGAAAGAGCAGGGGCAGTGGGACTAATTGGATAGTTCTACCAAAGAGCAGGCACGATGGGCTGAATGGCCTCCTTCTGTGCTGCATCATTCTATGATTCTCTCAACTGACGTATCTCTTTCTTTAATTTCTCCACAGTGCCCATGTCTCTTTGTCTGTCTCCAGATCTCTCTCCCCATGCAGTTTTGTGTGTCTCTGTCATGGAGATGTTTTTCTGCCTAATTATTTTGTATCTCTTGGTCTTTCTCCTGCTGCTTGTCCAACATCCAGTACTGGATGAGCAGAAATTTCCTCCAATTCAATATTGGGAAGACCAAAGCTATTTTCTTCGGCCGCCGCCACACACTCCGTGCCCTCACCACCGATTCCATTCTCCTCCCCGGCCACTTTCTGAGGCTGAACCAGACTGTTCGCAACTTCTGGGTCTCATTTAACCCTGAACTGAGCTTCCGACTCTATATCCTCTCTATCACCAAGACCACTTACTTCCACCTCCATAATATCGTCCGTCTCCGCCCTTGCCTCCACCCATCTGCTGCTGAAACCCATGCATACTTTTGTTACCTCCAGACTCGACAATTCCAATGCTCTCCTGGCCCGCCTCCCATCTACTACACTCCGTAAGCTTCAGCACAACCAAAGCTCTGCTGCTCATATCATAACCCGTGCCTGCTGACCTCCATTGCCTCCCAGTCCAACGATGACTCCAATTTAAAAAACACATCTTTGTGTTCAAATCCCTCCATGGTCTCGCCCCTATCGCTGTAACCTCCTCAAGTCCTACAACATAAGAAATAGGAGCAGGAGCAGGCCATTCGGCCCCTCGAGCCTGCTCCGCCATTCAATAAGATCATGGCTGATCCAATTTTGGCCTCAATTCCACTTTCCTGCCCGCTCCCCATAACCCTTGACTCCCCTGTTGCTCAAAAATCTGTCAATCTCAGCCTTGAATATATTCAATGACTCAGCTTCCACAGCTCTCTGGAGTAAAGAATTCCAAAGATTCACGACCCTCTGGGAGAAGAAATTCCTCCTCATCGCCGTCTTAAATGGGCGACCCCTTATTCTGAGATTATGCCCTATCGTTCTAGATTCCCCCACGAGGGGAAACATCCTCTCAGCATCTACCCTGTCCAACCCCCTCAGAATCTTATATGTTTCAATAAGATCACCTATCATTCTTCTAAATTCCAATGAGTATAGGCTCAACCTTTTCTCATAAGACAAGCCTTCCATTCCAGGAATCAACCTAGTGAAGCTTCTCTGAACTGCCTCCAATGCAAGTATATCCCTCCTTAAATAAGGAGGAATCTGCGTTCCTCCAATTCTCTCTTGTGCATTCCCAATTTCCTTAAATCTACCTCTTTGACCAAGCTTTTGACCACTAATCCTAATATCCCTTATATGGCTCGGTCCCAACTTTTGTTTGACAACACTCCTGTGTCGTGCCTTGGGATATTTTATTACATTAAAGATGCTATAGAAATGTATGTTGTTGCTGGATCTCTCTGCATGTCCACCTGATTTCTGCCACTGTGCCTGGCTTTTTCTTGGATGATCTTTGTTTCCATTTAGCTGTGAACCACTGACTTCTATCTGTTACCAATGTCTGCTGTAATGTTGGGGGAGGGTTGCGCTCCTGTTCCTCGGAGCTCCACAAAAATAGTTTCAAACTTATCTTTGCTGGACCTCTTGGGATTTTATCCTCTGTGGAACTGATCAGAGCCTTTTTGGCGCACGCTCTAATCAGTTCCAACCTAAAATGGCAATTGGAGTCCTAGAATCCCGATTTGTATATTAAAAGGGATTTACTGCTTGAAACAGGCAGATGCTTTGGCACTCAGCAGTAGGCCCCTTTCAAAATGGCGCCGGCATCATTGTAGGGTTTAATGGGACGGTAAGGCAACCGACTCCATGTTGAGACCGTGACCCGTTTAACGTCAGGTGCAAGAAGTTAAAATTGCCCCCTCTCTCTCTCAATCTGTCTTTCTATTTCTATATGCTGATATATTTTTGTTTTTCATGCCCTGATTACCAGCGTAAAGTTTTGTTTCTCTGCTAATTTCCATGAGCCCACTGTAGGATGTAAGTAAGACTCCGCTTAGCAGTCCAGAAACCCCTATCGTAAGGACAGTTAGTTATGCAGTGGAGGCTGATGTGTTGTTCTCTTGTCAGCTGTTGAATGTCACCATCCTAAACTGCCTACAAATGGCCGAATACTGTCAGGATTTAGAACTACATACAGACGTCGGGAGAAAATTACCTACAGATGTAATGAAGGCTATGAAATGGTTGGCAGCAGTGTCATTGAATGTAGTGAGAATAACGCATTTGTACCTCCACCACCGACCTGCAGACCATGTGAGTAAACATTTCTGAAACTCGATAGAACCAAAGAACGTGAGTTGACCTCATCTCAAATCTGGTAAAAGCATAAATATCTGAAAGTTGACTTCTTTCTTGCTGTTCTTCCTTCCTTTTAAAAAAAATATTGGAATACTTTTCAATGATCCACAGAACAAAAGGAACTCAATAGTTTAATATTATACATTGGTCCATTTTAGAAGACAAGATTTTATTATTTATTGCGAACACAAAAGCACATTTCCTCCAGGAATCCACGTTGAATTGATGAGGGATAGTTACCCTCCTGTATTACAAATGAATAGCAAGTTCTTCCCAATATTTCATGTTGTATATGAAACTCAGGCACCTGCACACAATGGGCGCGATTTTGCCAGCCCTGGGGAGGCGGGACTGCCGGGAAAATGGCAGAATCTGGGGGCGGGTGCCCAACCCGCCTCCGTGCCATCTTGCCAGGAGGTGGGTAGCCGACCTGCGCCGGGTCCCATCTCCTTGGAGGCCGGAAGGGGATTAGTGCCACTTACCTGCTAAGAGGATTATCCCCATTTTACCCACACAAGTGCGGGCTTCCCGAAGTCTCCGAACCCCACCAGGGTCACCGAGGCGAGCAGTGGGTCTGCGGGGGTCAGAGGGGCGCAAAAGTGCGCTGTGAAGGTAAATGATGGGTGCAAGTGTGGAGAGGTGAGTATGTGAGGTAAGTGGAATGTGTTAGTAAAAGTTTACTTACCTTTGTTTCTTCCTGCAGGCTTCAGTCGGTGGGTATGCGGAGAGTCTCGCACCTCCGCGGCAGAGATGACAGATGGCCGTTGCATTCTCCAATGCAGCAACCATCTAATTTCTGCTAAATAAAGAGGTTTGATGAGTCTTGAATTCAAGAACTCATCAAACTACAGAGAATGTCACTGTTTGGCAGCTTCACAGAGCTGTCAAACGACGACAATTCATTTGTCAAAAATATTTTGACAGATGAAACGTCAGACGTTGACGTTCTCTGTAACCGGCTTTCCCTTAATTGGCCTGCTAAACCCGCTGGGCGGGCTTAACAAGGTCAATCAAGGGAAAATAGCGTGGGTTGGCCAGAAGTTGATGGAGGCGGGACTGAAACCCGACAAGTGGGAGTCCCGCCTCCAAAAGCTCCCCATTGGCAAAATCCAGCCGAATGCAACAGGACCAAGACACTCCCAAAACACCACTGTAATAGACACCTGTACCTATAAATGGAGGTTTGCCACCACGTAGGTATTTACTTTGCACTTCCACTGGTTCAGGCTAGTTGTAGGGGATATGTAATAATTGAGGCACCAACAGAGTAACTGGTGGGCATGGAGGTCAGTAGGCCTGATTTTAAGTAAGAGTGTGGAAGCAACTGCAGGACATCCAATGTGGAATCGGTCTGTTGCTTAGTATAGTTGCCTCGAAATTAAAATTTCATATTGTATTCAAATCCCTCCATGACTTCGCCCCTCCCTATCTCTGTAATCTCCTCCAGCCTCCGAGATCTCTGCGCTCCTCCAATTTTGGCCTCTTGCGCATCTCCGATTTCCATCTATTCATCGCTGGTGGCCATGCCTTCAGCTGCCTAGGCCCTAAGCTGTGCAATTCCCTCCCTAACTTTCTCTGCCTCTCCACTTCTGTGTCTTTCTTTAGAAACGCTTCTTAAAAGTTACCTCTTTGACCAAGCTTTTGGTCACCTGTCCTGATATCCCTTTGTGGCTCAGTGTCAAATTTTGTATGGTAACGCTCCTACTTTTATTATCGCTGACTTCTATCTGTTACCAATGTCTGCTGTAATGTTGGGGGAGGGTTGCACTCCTGTTCCTCAGAGCTCCACAAAAATAGTTTCAAACTTATCTTTGTTGCACCTCTTGGGATTTTATCCTCTGTGGAACTGATCAGAGCCTTTTTGGCGCACGCTCTAATCAGTTCCAACCTAAAATGGCAATTGGAGTCCTAGAATCCCGATTTGTATATTAAAAGGGACTTGCTGCTTGAAACAGGCAGATGCTTTGGCACTCAGCAGTAGGCCCCTTTCAAAATGGCGCCGGCATCATTGTTGGTTTTAATGGGACGGTAAGGCAACCGACTCCATTTTGAGACCGTGACCCGTTTAACGTCAGGTGCAAGAAGTAAAAATTGCCCTCTCTCTCGCAATCTGTCTTTCTCCTTCTATATGCTGATATTTTTGTTTTTCATGCCCTGATTACCAGCGTAAAGTTTTTTTTCTCTGCTAATTTCCATGAGCCCACTGTAGGATGTAAGTAAGACTCCGCTTAGCGGTCCAGGAAGCCCTATCATAAGGACAGTCAGTTATGCAGTGGAGGCTGATGTGTTGTTCTCTTGTCAGCTGTTGAATGTCACCGTCCTAAACTGCCTACAAATGGCCGAATACTGTCAGGATTTGGACCTACATACAGACGTCAAGAGAAAATCACCTACAGATGTAATGAAGGCTATGAAATGGTTGGCAGCAGTGTCATTGAATGTAGTGAGAATAACGCATTTGTACCTCCACCACCGACCTGCAGACCACGTGAGTAAACATTTCTGAAACTCGATAGAACCAAAGAATGTCAGTTGACCTTATCTCAAAACTGGTAAAAGCATAAGGTGGAAAAATTTGGTTGCATAGCACCTCCCGTTAGCGCCCTAAGAGGTCGCTAACTGGGCGCAAAGCAACTAGTGCCAGAGTGCGGCGATGTTTGCAACACTCGCGAAATTGACCAGACATTTTGCGGCGGCGCTAAACACTACCGCCATGATCTCCTGCGCCCGCAGATCGTGACATCTGTTGAGCGTGCAACGCCCCGGACAGGATATTGAGTGGCGCCCCCTGCCTTTCCGCCTGCCGCTCGCAACGACAGGTAGAGGGGAGCGTTTTGCAGTCGGGAAGGGACTAGGGGAGCGCTATTTAAAGGCGGCCGCTTCCTGCCTTTTTTTGTCGGCGACATTTTTGCACCACTCATTCTGAGAGAGAGACTTCTGGAGAGATTCAACGCTGTGTGAAGGAGTTTTGGGTACTGAGCAGCACTTTGCAGGTTCATTTTGATTTGACCTTCCTTGCAATAATTTAGAAGAGACTATGGGGGCTGCACACAGCTCTTTCCCTGGGTCTCTCCATTATTCTTTCCAGCAGAATTGATGTACAGGTCTCTCCAGGCCGAGATTCAAGGCTGCAATGAGCACGGTGTGGCTGGAGAACAAGATCGACCCTTCCCTTTAAGAACTGGCCGGCGCCAGTGTGTCTGTGTTCCATTGCTGACTGACATCACATGAGCTTCGCCAGCGCTCTTGAGGTAGCACCTCGGCGTTAGCGCCTTAAGAGAGGTGTGTAGCGCCTGATTTAGTGCTCAAATCACCTCCAGGGGCGATAGAAGCCAAGTTTGCAGTCGGAGGCGATAATTAGCACCAGGCACTAAACTTTGCGCCCGGCCGATAATTGCGCCCCAAACGGGGCGATACCGAATTTTTCCCCTAAATATCTGAATGTTGACTTCTTTCTTGCTGTACTTCCTTTTTTTTTAAAAACATTGGAATGCTTTTCAATGATCCAAAGAATAAAAGGAACTCAATAGTTTAATGTTATACATTGGTCCATTTTAGAATACAAGATTTTATTATTTATTGGGAACATAAAAGTACATTTCCTCCAGGAATCCACGTTGAATTGATGAGGGATAGTTACCCTCATGTATTACAAATGAATAGCAAGTTCTTCCCAATATTTCATGCTGTATATGAAACTCAGGGCACCTACACACAATGCAACAGGACCAAGACACTCCCAAAACACCACTGTAATAGACACCTGTACCTATAAATGGAGGTTTGTCACCACGTAGGTATTTACTTTGCACTTCCACTGGTTCAGGCTAGTTGCAGGGGATATGTAATAATTGAGGCACCAACAGAGTAACTGGTGGGCATGGAGGTCAGTAGGCCTGATTTTAAGTAAGAGTGTGGAAGCAACTGCAGGACATCCAATGTGGAATCGGTCTGTTGCTTAGTATAGTTGCCTCGAAATTAAAATTTCATATTGTATTCAAATCCCTCCATGACCTCGCCCCTCCCTATCTCTGTAATCTCCTCCAGCCTCCGAGATCTCTGCGCTCCTCCAATTTGGCCTCTTGCGTATCTCCGATTTCCATCGTCCCACCGTTGGTGGCCATGCCTTCAGCTGCCTAGGCCCTAAGCTGTGCAATTCCCTCCCTAACTTTCTCTGCCTCTCCACTTCTGTGTCTTCCTTTGAAACGCTTCTTAAAACCTACCTCTTTGACCAAGCTGTCCTGATATCTCTTTGTGGCTCAGTGTCAAATTTTGTATGGTAACGCTCCTACTTTTATTATCGCTGACTTCTATCTGTTACCAATGTCTGCTGTAATGTTGGGGGAGGGTTGCGCTCCTGTTCCTCGGAGCTCCACAAAAATAGTTTCAAACTTATCTTTGCTGGACCTCTTGGGATTTTATCCCCCGTGGAACTGATCAGAGCCTTTTTGGCGCACGCTCTAATCAGTTCCAACCTAAAATGGCAATTGGAGTCCTAGAATCCCGATTTGTATATTAAAAGGGATTTACTGCTTCAAACCGGCAGATGCTTTGGCACTCAGCAGTAGGTCCCTTTCAAAATGGCGCCGGCATCATTGTTGGGTTTAATGGGACGGTAAGGCAACCGACTCCATTTTGAGACCGCGACCCGTTTAACGTCAGGTGCAAGAAGTTAAAATTGCCCCGTGTGTGTGTGTGTGTGTGTGTGTGTGTGTGTGTGTGTGTGTGTGTGTGTGTGTGTGTGTGTGTCTCTCAATCTGTCTTTCTCTTTCTATATGCTGATATTTTTGTTTTTCATGCCCTGATTACCAGCAGAAAGTTTTTTTTCTCTGCTGATTTCCATGGGCCCACTGTAGGATGTAAGTAAGACTCAGCTTAGCGGTCCAGAAAGCTCTATCGTAAGGACAGTCAGTTATGCAGTGGAGGCTGATGTGTTGTTCTCTTGTCAGCTGTTGAATGTCACCGTCCTAAACTGCCTACAAATGGCCGAATACTGTCAGGATTTGGACCTACATACAGACGTCAGGAGAAAATCACCTACAGATGTAATGAAGGCTATGAAATGGTTGGCAGCAGTGTCATTGAATGTAGTGAGAATAGCGCATTTGTACCTCCACCACCGACCTGCAGACCACGTGAGGAAACATTTCTGAAACCCGATAGAACCAAAGAACGTGAGTTGACCTTATCTCAAATCTGGTAAAAGCATAAATATCTGAATGTTGACTTCTTTCTTGCTGTTCTTCCTTCCTTTTAAAAAAAAAACATTGGAATGCTTTTCAATGATCCAAAGAACAAAAGGAACTCAATAGTTTAATGTTATACATTGGTCCATTTTAGAAGACAAGATTTTATTATTTATTGCGAACACAGTATGCTGTATATGAAACTCAGGCACCTACACACAATGCAACAGGACCAAGACACTCCCAAAACACCACTGTAATAGACACCTGTACCTCTAAATGGAGGTTCGTCACCACGAATGTATTTACTTTGCACTTCCACTGGTTCAGGCTAGTTGCAGGGGATATGTAATAATTGAGGCACCAACAGAGTAACTGGTGGGCATGGAGGCCAGCAGGCATGTCTTTTAAGTCAGAATGTGGAAGCAACTGCAGGACATCCACTGTGGAATCGGTCTGTTGCTTAGTATAGTTGCCTCGACATTAAAATTTCATACTTGTATTCAAATCCCTCCATGGCCTCGCCCATCCCTATTTCTGTAATCTCCTCCAGCCTCTGAGATCTCTGCGCCCCTCCAATTCTGGCAAAGTAGTATCTGATGTCCTGGAGTAAAACAATGGCATAAGTACAATTTTTATTTTGAAGATATCTTTTTGCACCAAATCTGAGAGGCGATATCCCTGGGTCTATGCCCATGTGCACTGGATCACCTGAGCGCACAAACATCATAAAATGTGGATGGGAATGAGTGCATGTCTGTAAAGGAACCTGCTTAATTTTCCTCCATTAATTTAAATAAAGGAAAATTGGACGGGTTCCTTTTGGCATGTGCTTCGACCTGCCTGATTTTTCTGCTGTTCACTGTGCCTGGGCACAGAGCCAAGAAAATCTCTCTTCTGGACTGTGTGTTTTTATATTTAGTTTTTATTAGCAGATTTCCTGTGGCAGTGGTCACAGTAAGTCAAATGGTGCTCGTGTTGTACCTTGTAATGCATGATGCATTATTCTGCTGCTAAGGTGAGTTGTGTCCTTTTAAGGCCACAAGGGATAATTATTGAAGAAACACTGGCTAATGCCAAGGAATTTTGCAGAGTAGAAAGTGCTTGTAAGTTTCAGGCTGCTGGTCAGAAATTTTCAAGTTTGTTTTGTGTCAGGTAATTAGCTTTTGCCGGAAGTGCACACAAATATATGATTATTAAAATAGTGGATCTCCCACACGGTTACCCACGATGAACCTTAGAATGTGCTGTTTATACGGGTGTTATGTCATTCAATGCACAATGAATTACTATCAGAGTTATTGATTTAGGGTGACTGAATATGTCAAATTACTTGTTTATTTAACGGAACTTTGGGATTGTTACTGGTGTTTTGGAGAATTAATTCAGCAATTTTGTCAACGTTTTCTGATTATGTATGTTCCTTTACCTATATACTCAATTTTTATCTCTGAACTGTTTGAAGCGTGTTGGCAGGCATGATGTAGCATTTAGCAGCACTGTGAAGTGGAGTTTTTTTTTGTTGGATTCAGCAGCACCTGGGTGTGAGAGTCAGGGGGAGAATTTGAAAAGGTGCTGATTGTAAATCTGCCCAGAGACAGTGAAGAAAATGTTCTTTGATTTGTTCTTGGAAAATAAATAACATAGCATTTTCCATTACTAACCTTAATAAACATGTGGCTACTTTAATAAATATAAATTTCATATATATTATTTCACTTAGCACATATATTTTTGTGTCAAAAATTACCTCACAAACATTGAAAACGACCTGGTTTACGCTGTTTCTGTGCAGATGCTGGGGTGTGGAATTGTGGGGAGAGAAAGAATTGAGAGAGAAGTGTCTTGAGATTTCACTGCCCAAAGACAGTGAAGCAAGTTTCTGGAAAATACATAATTGATATTTCCCTTAACCACTGCAGCTGCATAACCAAATCTTGTATCAACAATAACTGGCTTACAATTCTAAATATAATTGAATGAGAACACACATGCTTTAATCATTTGTGTCTATAATTTTGCCTGTTTGTCTGCGTATCTCCCTCGTAGCTTGATTAATTGAGCTGAAGTAAAAAAATAACAAGTTAAAAGCTTTCATGTGAAACTTTACCTCAAAAACCATTCTTAAATTAATCTTCTAGATTTTTAGTATAGATATTTTAAAGAGTCTCTCATGGTGTTGTTCATGATATGCTGTTTTTAATGACAGGAGTGCTTTACCTTGTAATGAATGCTCTATTAAGTGGAACTGTGTCCCTTTAAGCCCAAGTATAATTGCTAAGTAAGCAGAGGGAACTTTGAAGATTGGAATATGCTTGGCAGTTTCAGGCTCAAAGATAGAAGTGCAAATTAGAAGCAGCCAGCAGTTTAACAAAGTGTGACAGCAGGATGTGCTGGATGTACCATTTTAGACAGACTGTACAACATATACTTGTAATGCTACAGGCAGCAGCTTCTGTTCCACAATCTCAAGTTAATGCTGCTGATGAATTGGATCAACTTTCAATCTGCTTTGAATATCTTTAGTAACCTGATGCAGAGAACGGCAGACAAAGGTTCTGAGCAAATTGGTTCCCAGGTTCTAGCTTCAGTG
The DNA here is from genome assembly GCA_030390025.1 of Squalus acanthias. Lineage (NCBI taxonomy): Eukaryota > Metazoa > Chordata > Chondrichthyes > Squaliformes > Squalidae > Squalus > Squalus acanthias. Next base: position 281,492 of record JASTWF010000557.1, read on the forward strand.
ACAGCTTGCCAGGTTCATGACATTGGTTTATACGCAAATGCCCTTAAAGAGACACAAAATTAATATTTGTGATATTTGCAGATGAATGCTTCAGATTTCATATGTCATTCCTCTGTCCACTATTAAATTAACTATTGATTGTAAATGGGTTCATGTCTCTGCCAAAATAATAGACAGAGGAATGCCATACGAACTTAAGTATTTACCCACTAATATTGTTAACAGTAATTACTAGGATTCGAATGCTTCATTGTCCACTGGATCTGTGGAAAACTTCCATGACTGGATACTGAATGATGTGTATGATCCACCCCAGCATTCATGCTTTATGCTTAAATTTATTTTTGTATCCTTTTGCCAGATTTAGACAGTCACAATTTTGAAATTGAGATGGGCATTGAATCATGCAATCTTGCAGCGTAGAAGGAGGCCATTTGGTCCATTGTGCCTGTGCTGGTTCTTTGAAAGAGCTATCCAATTAATCCAACTGCTCATTTCCCATAGCTCTGTAAATTTTTCCTTTTCAAGTATATATCCAATCCCCTTTCAAAAGTTACTATTGAATCTGTGTCCACCACCCTTTCAGGTAGTGTATTCTAGATTATAACTGCTGCGTGAGAACATTTCTCCTCATCTTCCCCCTGGTTTTTTTCCAATTATCTTGACCTCCCACCTTAAGATTTGTTTATGTGAACCCCCAGAGCGCTCTGTTCCTGCACCCCCTTTAAAATTGTACTAGTTAATTTATAAGTAAGTTAAAGAAGTGCAAGTAATGGAAAAATATGCCTAAAGACCTAGGGCTAGATGAAAGCTAAGATTCATGTCTTTTTGAATGAAGAGCGATCTATATTGGGTGTGGACTTAATGTACCAGTTGATTTCTATGTAACTTAAAGGTAGACTATTATTGAAAGTTGCAGCTATGAACTTTTTTTTTAAGGTACCTGTGGCAAACTTCCACAATTGGAATATGGCTCACCATTGGCAAGATTTAATTCTCAGACGTCATTTAATGTGGGTAGCAAGGTGGTTTACAAATGCAACACAGGTTACATATTTGCGGAAGGAGGTTCAAGATATGTTACCTGTAGACATGATTCAACTTGGACATTATTGCGGGCCGCTTGTGAACGTAAGTGTTTAGTAATTTTATTGTTTTCCCTATTTCTTTCCCGTTGCCCATCCTCGCCAGAAGGAAGTAATTTGTGCAGGGATACGGTTCCATGGGGCAGGCATCCCTCCACAACCTCGCCCAAATTGCTGTTTTTGTGTATGAGCTTGGATAGTGAATGATAGCATGCAACTCAACCCCAGGGTCCATTACAGCTGACCCTTGATTTGTTCCCTCCACCAGCACCATGTTGGGGCTTTAGTGCTTGATGCGTGCATACTACAGGTAATGATTTCATTGAGTTAGCAAACTGTAGTCAACCATAACCTGGCATCTTCCTCAGACCAGAGAAAGACTACTTCCTCGGCTTCCATGACATAAGGACATGGAAGGCTGCATTGACTCTGTAGGCAACCTCCTGTCATGCGTGCTGCACACTGGGTCTGAGAGGAGGGTTCCCCTTTCCCCTAAAATGGAGACCTCCCTTTGTTGCATCTTTTCCATAATATATCCAGTGTCTTCCATCGAAGCAGACAGTTCTGTAACTTGTTTTACATCCCATCCTCTTCCCAGCACTTGTGCAGAACAGATGCCTACAATTGCAAGGAGCAGCATCCCATTACAACCTGCTGCTCTCCCCATTCCCTGCCCACCTGCAGCCATTGTGCTACCTGTGCACGAGGAAAACACAGAGGGAGCATGCTGTCATTGTTTAAGTTGATTGAATTTGTGAGCCCCACTCCACCATTATGAAAGCACTGTCATGCGCCATGATCCTGAGGCTATTTTCCTCAGGATTGCAGAATTGAACCTGTAGGACCTACTTTGTACCAACCTGCCTTCATCTCACCAGAGTTTACCGTTAGAATTTAAGTTGCTGTTATTTTAAATATCACTTTGGAGTCACCCCCACCCCGGCAAAAAGGAAAGTTTTTAGTAGCCTTGTCACTGGGAGAGAGGGCTCAATCTTATTGTGTGTCCAAAAATGCCAAAATGGTTACCAGCTTGCTTTCACTTGTCTCTGAATCTAAAAATTGTGGTTTCAAGCCTCAATTGAAGATTTGAACTTGTAATCAAGGCTGGCACTATGGAGGGATTACTGCGTTGCTGTCCTTTGGATAAGATATTAAACCTTATTTTGCTCTTCATAGTTCGGGATGGCATTAAACAAGCCATGGCACAATTTCATTATTTCTAGTAGCCTCATAACTGGAGCCGAGAGGGGTATTGCATAAGTGGAGTGAATCTTGTACCTCCCGAACCAAAACTTTAAAAATGAACAACATAATTGAGGAAATTGCGTGCTAGTTTTTCATCTTAATATTAAATTTATGTGAATTGTATTGAAAATGTTATTGGAAATCGTGGAGATTTGTAACATTTCTTTGTTTGCCTTTTTTTAAACTTGTGTAGCGAGACACTGTGGTAATCCAGGAGAGGTTTTGGATGGAAAGTCAGAGGCACCAAATGATACTTTGGGAAGTCAAGTTATATTTTATTGCAACAAAGGGTGAGTATTCAGTACATAAATTGTGGAATGAGGGTGAAGGGTTATTGTGTTTAATTTTGTGATTAAGGTGAGGGAATGCCACAGTATCTCCTTGCTGTTGCAACAATGCACTTTCTCCCAGTCTAAGAAGGGGACCGCTCGTTCTTTACACTTGGATGACAGCCATTCCTGTGGCCTTTGAGTGAGGCCTCCAAGTCAGTGTTGAATTATAGATGGTATTGTGGATTCTACTCTCACTAGTAACTTAGTTGCACAATCAGTGCTAAATTATAGGCAATCTATGCTGAAAATTTTCCATGAATGACAAATGGATTGAGAATACTCAAAACACTTGGGTTCCTTAAAAAGTGTTAGAAAGAGGAGACATTTAATTTGCAAGTGATCCCTAAATCCAAAATCAAGGCTAACTGTCGCAAGTTGGTGATGCACGTTCAAGGAATGAGGCAGCTCCTTGAGCCCAGATGCACCAATATCCATCTTCTGACTAGCTGACCAGAATTACACACACTACTCCTTATGGGATCTGATCAGTTCTTTGTAGAGCAACAATACAACCTCTTTTGATTTATGGTCTATCCTTGTGTCAATGCAGCCTGATACCTTATTCGCCTTTTTATTTTTCCAAACCATTTTGTTGACGATTTCCACCATCAGTCTCCACTTTGTCTCTTGATCAGCATGCTGTATCACTATTCCATTTAACTTTTAGCTCACTGTTTGATAATAGGTGATTTTTACTTTGGTTTTCTATGGTGTCTGTTTTGTTTTTTAGATACAGGATTGTCGGTAAGAACCATCGTGTGTGCACAGCTGATGGTTGGGATGGCCAGGTCCCAACATGTCGACGTAAGTTAGGCTTCCATGTTTTGTAGAATCTCTGAATTACTTTTCTGTGTCCAATAATGAGCCACTTTAAAGGTATTGACATGTCTGGAGTGTTGGCTTGCTATGTCAACTTTTTCCTTACAATATTTTGATGTCTCAGGTTAGAGTACTGATTTTTTTGATGTGGCAGAATGAATTGCCCATATTCTGGTTGAACAATGCATAATTAGGAACATAATACGTAGAATGAGATACAGTTTTTCAGCTAATACATCTTGCTGTTTCCATAGACTATCCACAATCTGTTGTATCATGGGCTCACTCTGCTTATTTAATCTTCTGAGAAGAAGATTTCTTGAGGTTACTTTTCTCCCTGACTCCTAAAAGTAATGAAACAAAATTCCCAAGCAACATCAACAACTTGCATTTACGTAGCTCCTTTAACGTAATAAAACGTCCCAAGGCGTAATCGCATAAAAATTGACACTGAGCCAAAGAAGGCGATACGAGTGTCTATCCTTCTGCTACAGATAGGTTCGAGAAGGATGAGAATGGATAGTGCACCATGGTCACAGTCACAGAGGATGCAATTTGTGACTTTGATTAGGAACATTTCAGTGCTGTGGCAGTGGTGGAAACCTGATTGGAGAGGTTCAAAAATGGTGTTGTGGGAAGCTAGTCACAGATTTGGGAGCTGACAACAATTTCAAGGTCTTTGGAAAGGCTAGGGAGGTTGGAGATGGGGTGGTAGTTTGCAAGGACAGAGGGGGTCAAGGTTGGGTTTTTTGATGGGGGTTGGGGGGGGGGAGCGGTGTTGCTGGTGATGACAGCAGATTTGAAAGGGAGCGGGACAGTACCTGAAGAGAGGGAACAGTTTACAATATCAGCGAGCGTTTCCATGCATGATAACATGGGGTGTTTCTGTCTGGTTTAATCTGTACTGACGCGTTAAATCCAGTTGTAGAAAATTTGTAGATTAAAAAAAAAAGTCAAATGCAGTTCAGATGCTTGTACCCAGCTCATTCCAACAGCGTTGCAAGTTTTGTTGGTCAGAGGCTTGAAAGAGAATCCATCTGAAAGTGTTGTGTGATTCCTTCAGTTTGTATTTCAGTGGCAGTTTCTCTTTTTGAGATCAGAAATTCAAAATGCAGGAAGTCCTAGAACACATTTCTGGCATTTTAAAAAGGTGTTCTGTTAAATTTGCGGGCAGTTGGTAAAGCCTATGAGGGGAGCAATTTGAAATCTCAAAGAAATTAGTTACAACCAGTTAGTTTGATATTCCTAAAGGAAAGGGAAAACGCTATTGAAAAAAATTATTTACAAAGGTTTACATACATAAGAAATAGGAGCAGGAGTCGGCCATACGGCCTCTCGAGCCTGCTCCGCCATTCAATGAGATCATGGCTGATCTTTGACCTCAACTCCACTTTCTCGCCCAATCCCTATATCCCTTGATTCTCCTAGAGTCCAAAAATCTATCTTTCTCAGCCTTGAATATACTCAACAACTCAGAATCCACAGCCCTTTGGGGTAGAGAATTCCAAAGATTCATAACCCTCAGAGTGAAGAAATTCCTCCTCTTCTCAGTCTTAAATGGCCGACCCCTTATCCTGAGACTATGCCCCCTAGTTGTAGACACTCCAGCCAGGGGAAACAACCTCTCAGCATCTACTCTGTCAATCCCCCTCAGAATCTTATGTTTCAATGAGATCACCTCTCATTCTTCTAAACTCCAGAGAGTATAGGCCCAATCTACTCAGTCTCTCTTAACTTATGCGGAGATGTTGTGCGACTTCTCATTTTTGTCTCTTAACTTCCTTCATAGAGTTGTATTCTTTCTTTATTATGTTGCCTACTTGAGGAGTTAGGTGGAAGGTTGTCTACTGTAAATATATAACTCCTAATTGCTTGTTCATCTTCGATAATAAATTTGCTCTGTATTTATACCTGAACTAATGCTCTATCGCTTTCAAAGGCCAGAGCAAAAGCTATGAAGGCATAAGATAAGTCCAGATACTAAAAGACATTACCAGATAAAGTTTGATGTTCATTTCTCGGATGGGTCACCGAATGCTTGCTTAGCTCTTTCCTACATTACAACAGTGACTACACTTCAAAAAGTACTTCATTGGCTGTAAAGCGCTTTGGGACGTCCGGTGGACGTGACGGGTGCTATATAAATACAAGTCTTTCTTTCTCTTAAAGCAAGTATAGATGCTCTTAAAGGTATGAGGAATTAGGACTTGCCCATGAGAATGATGTAAGAGAGAAAAAAAAATCTAGACTAACACCACACATCAGTTCTACACACCAGCAGGCTGTAAAGTGCCTAATCGAAAGATGAGGTGCTGTTCCTCGAGCTTACATTGAGCTTCGTTGGAACAGTGCAAGAGGCCAAGGACAAAGAGGTCAGAGTGGGAGTGGAGCGGAGAATTAAAGTGACAGGCGACCGGAAGCTCGGGGTCACGCTTACGGCTTGTTAATTGAGTACTTGGCATCTGTCCTCACAGCAGAGGAAGAGGACAAAATACCAGCGTTACAAGGGAAACTAACAAGAAATCAAGGGGATGAACGTATTGAATTTAATATAAGTTAAAAAAAAATAGTAATGGAGATAATAATGGGACTTTAAGATAGACAAATCTCTAGGACCTGATGGTTTCCACCCCAGGGTTTTAAAAGAAGTATGTGAGGAAATAGCAGATGCATTAGCCATAATCTTGCAAAGCTCTCTTGTGTGCTGTTGAATTGAAAAATTGCAAAAGTCACTCCATTATTTAGGAAGGGTGGGCGAGAGAAATCCAGTATCTACAGACCTGTTCGACTAATGTCAGCTGTGAGGAAGTTACTAGAATCTGTCATTATGGACAGAGTGTTGAGCACTTGGACAAATATGAGCTGATCAGAGAGAGTCATCATGGAGTTAATAAGGGTATGTCATGTCTGACTAATCTAGTTGAATTTTTTGTGGAGGTCACTAACATGGTCGATAAGAGAGTGTCTGTGGATAGTATCTATATGGACTTCCAGAAGGCATTTGATAAGGTTCCACACAAGAGATTATTAGCAAACTCGAAAGCACATGGAATTGGAGGCAATCTTGCGACATGGTTTGGAAATTATTTGGGAGGTGGGAGACAGAGTTAGGATAAAGGTATGTACTCTGATTGGCAAGATGTGACGTGGTGTTCCCAGCGATCTGTAATGGGGCCTCAGCATTTCACCATATCTAAGTATTGGAGCAGGAAGTTACAAAGGAACATAGACAGATTAAGTGAGTGGGCAAAACTGTGACCAATGGAGTGCCACGTGGGAAAGTGTGAGGTCGTCCACTTTGGATCCAAGAAAGACAGATCGTAGTATTTTCTAAATAGTGAGAAACTAGGAACTGTGGCGAGGCAAAGAGATGTTGGTGGTCCATGGACACAAATCACTAAAACCTAGTGGACAGGTGCAAAAGGCAATCAAAAAGGGCCAATAGAATATTGGCTTTAATCTCAAGGGGCGTGGGAGGGAGGGGAAGGGGTTGAGCGTGTGCCAGCATTGGCTCGCATTAATGCTAAGGAGCCGGGTAACATGCAGCTGGTCATCCTGGCTCCACGTTCAGCTAAGTATATTTTAAAAAACCTACCTTTTTGATGGCAGCCTCCAGCAATCCCTTTAAGACCAAGTAATCCTGAGTGGAGCAGGCCCAGTGCACGTTTCGTTCAGGGCAGACAAATCTTTTGAATGGGTCCAAAAACAGGCGCTAGGCCTGTCATTGGTATATGCAAGGCCCCCAATGCCTGTTTTAGGTAGCCGCTAGGGATGCCTGAAAAAGCACCCGACCCATTGTGGGGTCAGACATCTTTCAGGCGTCCTTGTGGCTGAGCCCCGCGAAATTGGTCCTTTTCGCCACCATTTTCCACTCGGAAAACAGCACAATGTGGTTCAATTTCCCCCCCCCTCCATGTTTAAACATTGTCCATTATCCTATCATCATCTCAAATTCTGAAATAGTTAATCAATTTTTGTGAAGTTTTCCATTCAGCCAGTGACTGTCAGAATTATGATGGTGAGATTGTACATGGCCAGCAGAGGGAATGTGTTCGATGTACTGCTTGGTGTTTTCTTTATTTATCTGATTAAAATGTGAATCTTCAGTTTGTTTTTACATTCCCATGGCAACAAATAATTCCACAACTAATGAAGCAGCTAGGGAACTACACCAACAATTGTACTATTTGAGCAGTTTTTCTAAACACTCTTACTCCTGTCAAAACTATTCATGGCACTTAGATTCACAGTGATGATGTCAATCGCACGAGATAATGTGGTGATATTTGTGTTGAACCAGAAGTCATTCTGCCTCCGCAGCTGCTCGAGCTTGATCTTATGCAATTTCCTCCCGGTGCCCACCAAATGAACTGGTAACTAAATTAATGCACGTTTTTTGTGCTGGGGAAGCAGAATCGGTAAATTAATTTACTTGGTTCAATAACACTGTTGTGGAGTATTTTAAACCAACACTCGACACAAGGTTTTAGATCGATAGTCAAGTTGTCTTTATTGTTCCGGTGGGGAAACAGTCTGCTCTGTCTTTAGCCAGACTTCTCCAAATTGTTACAGCAAACACTACATTTTTATACATTACAATAAGCATGTTCGGCTCATGCTAAATTAATTCCTGCCACCTGATTGGATCTTGGCCCGCATGCATCTTCACTGATTGGTTACGAATCTTAATATAAACATGTGTAAGCTGCCTCTTCAACGAATCACTCAAACTGCAGAATGCTGATTAAAAGATACCTTGGAATGCGACCTGGGTAATAAAGTTCTTACGGGCAGTTGAAATGCTGGACATCCTGTCTCCATTTAATTGTTTTATATCTCTCCAAAGGTCAGCTATCTTTGACCGCCTCTTTATAGATGTGGCCCTTCATGTTAGCCCCTGTCTTTTTACACTATTCAGTGAAACTGCCAGCGATGTCAGTTTAACTCTTTCCCCACTGCAACACATACTTTCCATTTTGTTTAGAGCATTATTTATATAAGTAGGAGGTAAAACTATGATATTTGCAGCTGTTGTTGTGATTATATGCTTCGCTTCCAGCATATGACAATGCTATATGGCATACTGCAGGTTAGCCTGCTTCATCAGCCAAGGCAGCTGCATTTAGAGGATTGTGCAGTTGGTTCCTCTGTGCTGTGTGCAACAAAACCGTGAACACATTTATAAAGAAGGGGTTTAAAATTTTGAGACATATAAAATAGAGAGAAAATCTTCAGTGTGTGTGTGTCTGTGTGTGTGTGTGTGTGTGTTACCCACTCCCTTCTTTGGTTCCTTAGTAAGCGGTGATAGTTCCGTTACGTTTTAATCCACTACTTCAGATTTTGCAATCCTGTAATATGTGTCATATGTATCATAGTGGTTATGTTACTGGACTGGTAATCCAGAGGCCAGGACTAATGATCTGGAGACACAAGTTAAAATCTCACCACCGCAGCTGGGAAATTTAAATTTAATGAATTGAATAAATCTGGAAAAAAAGCTAGTCACCCTGAAACTACCGGATTGTCATAAAAACCCACCTGGTTCCCTTTGGGGAAGGAAGTCGCAGGTCTGGTCTATCTGAGTCTAAACCCACAGCAATGTGGTTGACTCTTAACTTCCGAGCAAGCCACTCAGTCGTATCAAACTGCTACGAAAAACAATAATTCGAATAAAACCAGACGGACCATCCGGCATCGACCGAGGCACCAGATTCGGACACGACAAAGGCACACCCAGCACAGTCGACCCTGCAAAGTCCTCCTCGCTCACATCTGGGGACTTGTTCCAAAATTGGGAGTGCTGTCCCACGGACCAGTCAAGCAACAGCCTGACATAGTCATACTCACAGAATATCTTTCAGCCAAAGTCCCAGACTCCTCCATCACCATCCCTGGGTATGTCCTATCCCACCAACAGACCCACCAGAGGTGGCGGCACAATGGTATACAGTCGGGAGGGAGTGGCCCTGGGAGTCCTCAACATTGACTCCGGACCCCATGAAGTCTCATAGCATTAGGTCAAACATGGGCAAGGAAACCTCCTGCTGATTACCAACGACAGCCCTCCCTCTGCTGATGAATCAGTACTCCTCCATGTTGAACAGCACTTGGAAGAAGCGCTGAGGGTGACCAGGGCACAGAATGTATTCTGGGTGGGGGACTTCAATGACCATCACCAAGAGTGGCTCAGTAGTGCCAATACTCACCGAGCTGGCCAAGTCCTGAAGGATATAGCTGCCAGATTGGGCATGCGGCAGGCGGTGAGAGAACCAACACTACGGAAAAACCAATCTACCCATCGCAAATGCATCTGTCCTTGACTGTTTTAGTAGCAGTGACCACCGCACAGTCATAGTGGAGACGAATTCCTGTCTTCACACTGAGGACACCCTCCATCGTGTTGTGTTGAACTACCACTGTGCTAAATGGGATAGATTCAGAACAGATCTAGCAGCTCAAAACTGGGCATCCATGAGACGCTGTGGACCATCAGCAGCAGCAGAATTGTATTCCACTGCAATCTGTAACCTCATGGCCTGGCATATTCCTTACCCTACCATTACCAACAAGCCAGGGGACCAACCCTGGTTCATAAAGGAGTGTAGAAGAGCATGCCAGGAGCAGCACCAGGCATACCTAAAAATGAGATGACAACCTGGTGAAGCTATAACACAGGACTACATGCACAGTGGACGCAGCATATTAGAGACAGAGCTAAGCGATCCCGCATCCACCGGATCAGATCAAACTCTGCAGGTCTGCCACATCCAGTCGTGAATGGTGCAGGTCTGCCACATCCAGTCGTGAATGGTGGTGGGTTATTAAACCACTAACTGGAGGAGGAGGCTCCATGAATATCCCCATCCTCAATGATGGCGGAGCCCAGCATGTGAGTGCAAAAGACAAAGCTGAAGCGTTTGCAACCATCTTCAGACAGAAGTGCCGAGTGGATGATCCATCTCGGCCTCCTCCTGAGTTCCCCACCACCACAGAAGCCAGTCTTCAGCCAATTCGATTCACTCCACGTGATATCAAGAAACGGCTGAGCACACTGGATACAGCAAAAGCTATGGGCCCTGACAACATCCCAGCTGTCATGTTGAAGATTTGTGCTCCAGAACTAGCCGCGCCTCGAGCCAAGCTATTCCAGTACAGCTACAACACTGGCATCTATCTGACAAAGTGGAAAATTGCTAATGTATGTCCTGTCCACAAATAGCAGGACAAATCCAATCCAGCCAATTACCGCCCCATCACTCTACTATCAGTCATCAGCAAAGTGATGGAAAGTGTTGTCGACAGTGCTATCAAGCGGCACTTACTCACCAATAACCTGCTCAATGATGCTCAGTTTGGCTTTCGCCAGGACCACTCGGCTCCAGACCTCATTACAGCCTTAGTCCAAAGATGGACAAAAGAGCTGAATTCCAGAGGTGCGGTGAGAGTGACTGCCCTTGACATCAAGGCAGCATTTGACCGAGTGTGGCATCAAGAAGCCCTAGTAAAATTGAAGTCAATGGGAATCAGGGGAAAACTCTCCACTAGCTAGAGACATATCTAGCACAAAGGAAGATGGTTGTGGTTGTTGGAGGCCAATCATCTCTGCCCCAGGACATCACTGCAGGAGTTCCTCAGGGCAGTGTCCTAGGCCCAACCATCTTCAGCTGCTTCATCAATGGCCTTCCCTCCATCATATGTTCAGAAGTAGGGATGTTTGCTGATGATTGCACAGTGTTCAGTTTCATTCGCAACTCCTTAGATAATGAAGCAGTCCATGCCCGCATACAGCAAGGCCTGGACAACATTCAGGCTTGGGCTGATAAGTGGCAAGTAACATTTACGCCACACAAGTGCCAGGTAATGACCATCTCCAACAAGCGAGAGTCTAACCACCTCCCCCCATTGACATTCAACAGCATAACCATCATCGAATCCCCTACCATCAACAACCTGGGGGTCACCTTGACCAGAAACTTAATTGGACCAGCCACACACAAACTGTGGCTACAAGAGCAGGTCAGAGGCTGGGTATTCTGTGGCAAGTGACTCACCTCCTGACTCCCCAAAGCCTTTCTACCATCTACAAGGCACAAGTCAGGCGTGTGATGGAATACTCTGCACTTGCCTGGATAAGTGAAGCTCCAACAACACTCAAGAAGCTCAACACCATCCAGGACAAAGCAGCCCACTTAATTGGCACCTCATCCACCACCTTAAATGGCCACTCCCTCCACCTCCGGCACACCGTGTCTGGTGTGTGCCATCTGCAAGATGCATTGCAGCAACGTGCCAAGTCTTCTTCGGCAGGACCTCCCGAACCCGCGACCTCTACCACATCGAAGGACAAGGGCAGCAGGCTCATGGGAACATCACCAACTCCAAGTTCTGTTCCAAGTTGCACACCATCCTGACTTGGAAATATATCGCTGTTCCTTCATCGTCGCTGGGTCAAAATTCTGGAACTCCCTACCTCACAGCACTGTGGGAGTACCTTCACCACATGGACGGTGGCGGTTGAAGAAGGTGGCTCACCACCACCTTCTCGAGGGCAATTAGGGATGGGCAATAAATGCTGACCTTGCCAATGATGCCCACATCCCATGAATGAATAATAAAAAAACTCCCAAGAGCAGGGAAGTGACCAGCCGTCACTGATCCTGAATTTTATTCCTGACATAAAAAATGTGCAGCTCAGATCTGGAGATCAGGGGGGAAAAATTCAGCTGCTTGCGCCTCCCGTTAGCGCCTTAAGAGGGCGCTAATGGGGCGTAAAGCAGCTAACGCCCGGGCGCAGCGCCGCCCACGCCTCCCGAAAAATTCAGCGGGAGGTTAGCGGCGGCGGCAGCCGGTAGCGCCCTGTGGCGCTGCGCTGCCGGCGATGACGTCATCGCCGTGCGCAGCACCCCGCTCGCGCCCCGGCCGTGATCTTCAGTCGCGCCCCCTGATTTACCGCCAGACGCTATGTCCGACGGGTTCAGGGAGGCGTACGTGCGGCCGGGGCGGCGATATTTAAAGGGGAGGTGGCAGGCGGCCATTTTTGTTGCTGGCCGCCTGCCAGCACCTGCCCCCGTTGCTGTCCCCGGCCCCCGTGAAGCCCCCCCACCGTGAAGTGCCGGCTGCGCTCCAAGAGCCCGGCACTTCTCTTGAGTGCCGGGCTCTTTTGCCGGCACTCCCGATCCCTGGGGGCCCAGCTGGGCCCCGGTTCGCGCTGCGCAGGGTCCCTCCCCTTTAAGAAGGGGAGGAAGGCCTGCAATACCGCGGCGCGACGTGCCGCAGCACATGGCGCTGCGGCACGTAGCACCAGGATATTCCCTCGCAGCGCCCCAAGAGGGATGCGGGGTGCTTCCAGTGGCGCCCCGCTTCCCTCTTGGGGCGCAACCACTGAAGTTCCGGCGCGGGGCCGCTAATTTTTTCGGGGCGCTAAAAGTCGCGCCCCGGCGAGGTTAGCGCCCCAAATGGGGCGCGACTCAATTTTTACCCCCAGGTCTTTCCTGTTGGATATGGGGAGGTCGGGAGTGCTGCATTATTATGTTTGTTTACCAGTTTGCTGTGCTGTGCCACAGAGCTGATTGAGATTTTAATTCCTGAAGCTTTTAATTTAACATTACCTTCATTTTTCCATTAGTTGTCACGTGTGCTGATCTTCCACCTATTAGTAAAGGCATAACTCCATCACCACCCAATGGAGATCACTGGGAATATGGAATGGTAGCAAAATATTCATGTCGTGGTAGCAATTCATTGATTGGCGCAGAAAAGCTTGTTTGCACAGAGAATGGAGAATGGGACAACGACCCGCCCACATGCAAAGGTATTTTACTCTTAAAATTAGAAATGGCTTCATTTGCATTTTTTCAGTGGAAGTTGATAAGCTAAAACGTAATTTATTAATACCTGACATTTAAATTTTTACTAGTCGATTTCTTGGTGTCATCGCTCACTGGTAATACCAACTGTAGTTTTAGGTCAAGTGGGGATATTTGAAGGAAAGAGGGATGGGGGCGGATGGGAGGCGGAGGAGGAAGAGAAGGGAGGAGAGGAAGGGAGGGGAGGAATAGAGTGGGGGTTGAGGGGAGCAGATGGGAGTGGAAGAGAGGAGAAAGAGGGTGAGAGAGAAAGAAAGGGGAATGATGGTGGGAGAAGATGGAGGGAGGAATGAGAGGAGGGGTAAGAAGGGTGAGGGAAGATAGGGGGAAGGTGAAGTGGACGGAGGTGGAAGAGGAAGGAGGAGATAATAGATTGGTGGGGGATGGCTCGCAAGCTGCAGAACTTGCTCAGCGGGGTGGGGAGGCTACATGCTGTTAATTTTTCTCAGTTGGGGGAACAGTGCGGTTGAAAATTGCTCAGCTGGGAAGGTGTTGTTGTGTAAATTGTTCAGTGGGGTGGGGGGGAGGGGGCGAAGCTACCATGCTAAAATAAACTTGCTCAATGAAGGGTGGTTGATTATGAATAATTTGCTCAAAAGTGGGGTCCATGCTTCGAAACTTGGTCAGCGGCATCTCAAGGAAGTGGGGAGCAGGGTCTACTTACAGAGCGGAATGGAATTTTTCGTCTGGGTAGTAAGGGCGGCTTACAGGTGATTAAGGCACGAGTTTATTTTGTGAAGGTCAAAAGGGAGATTTCATAGTGTTGAAACAAAACGATGATGATCAGCTGATGAGGTTGCTGCCGGGGTCATTTAAATGAGGGCCCGCTATTAACTGCTCTCCGTGCTTCCGATTTCTGTTTTGGTGCTGATTGTGTAAGAAAGAAATGAGACAATTCATCCTGTTCGAACAAATTTGCAAAGGTCAATATACAATTTTATGTGGTTCAAATCATTGCCTATTTGAAAGCAGGGCTGCTGATATTGGCTGTTTACAATTTCGCTTACAGCTTTAGTGTCGATAACTTTTCTACGGGCTGGATTTTGAAGTTGGAGTCGGGTTGGGGTCGGGAATCACACATTCTGGCTTGTGAACCCGCCTCCATCGAGATGTGGCCAACCCACTGTATTTTCCCTTGATTGACCTTGTTGAGCTCGCCCAGTGGGCTCAGCAGGCCAATTAAGGGCCACCCGGCAACAGGTGACGTCACAGATTGACATTTCATCTGTCAAGAGCTTTTGACAGATGAAATATCAGCGTTTGACAGCTCTGTGAAGCTGTCAAACACTGACAATCTGTCTTCTAACTTCAGTCCTTCCTTTCAGGCTGAGTTAGAAATCATTCCAGCACAGAAAACAGAAGGCTGCAGGTTTTGACAGAACCACGGCTTTCCTGCTTTCTGTGCCGGTGAGATTTCTAACTCCCGAGAACTGAAGGGCTGACACCTGCAGGAGGAAGTTAAGGTAAGTAAAACCTTTTCCAACACTTAGCACTTACCTTACACACTTACCTCTGCACACATGCACTCATCACTCACCTGCCCACCGGACATATTGACCCCTCCAACCCCTGCAGACCCACGGCCCGACCTGATAACTTGGAATGGTTGCCACCTGTCGGGAAGCCCACACTTTTCTTTTTAAAATGGGGATTATGCAAAAAACTGCCTGTTAACTACCTGTTAACAGGCAGTTAATTGTCACTAATCCCTTCCTGCCTCGGGGAGTCGGGTCTCAGACCAGGTCGGGTACCTGCTGCCAGAGAAACTGGCATGGAGGCGGGTTGGAGTCGGGATGGGGTCAGGACCCCCGAATCTGCAATTTTAACCCCCCCCCCCCGCCTCCAAACCCGACTCCACGGGTCATTGAAAATCCAGCCCTACGTGTTCATACAAACATATGAAAATGATGGGAAGGAAAAACCCAGCTGGTCCATCAAGCCTACCCCACATTCATGATGGCTGGAGCATCAGGACCAGATACCCCGCCCCCCGCAGTCATGTCATCTCCTGGTAGAGGCAAAACGACCAGAGAAAAAACCTAGGGCCAATAAGGGGAAAAAATACTCAACGACGACAACAACAACAACTTGCATTTATATAGCACCTTTAACGTAGTAAAATGTCCCAAGGCCCTTCACAGGAGCGCTATCAAACAAAATTTGACACCGAGCCACATAAGTAGATAGGACAAGATGATCAAAAGCTGATCAAAAGCTTGGTCAAAGAGTTGGGTTTTAAGAAGTGTCTTAAAGGAGGAGAGAGAGGTGGAGAGGTTTAGGGAGGGAATTCCAGAGCTTGGGGCCTAGGCAGCTGAATGCACAGCTGCCAATGGTTGCGCGATTGAAATTGGGGATGCGCAAGATGCAAGAATTGGAAGTGCGTAGATATCTCAGAGGGTTGTAGGCAATGTTCTCTCGTTTTTTTGGGTGCATTGCCCCTTTAAGGGGCTGCGCGGCCCATACACCATTTCACGCAAAAGCTGGTCCCAGGCTGCAGGGAACGTTGGTTGTAGGGCTGGTGCAGGTGCAGAGATAGGGAGGGGCAAGGCCATGGAAGGATTTGAAAACAAGGATGAGAATTTTAAAATCGAGGCCTTGCCAGAGCGGGAGCCAATGTAGATCAGCGAGCACAGGGACAATGAACGGAACTTATGATACGGGCAGCAGAGTTTTAGATGAGTTGAAGTTTATGGAGGGTGGAAGATGGGAGACTGGCCAGGAGTGCGGTGGAATAGTCAAGTCTAGAGATAACAAAGGCATGGATGAGGGTTTCAGCAGCAGATGAACTCAGTCTAGGGCAGAGACGGGCGATGTGACGGAGGTGGAAGTAGGTGGTCTTGGTGATGGAACGAATATGGGGTTGGAAGCTCATCTCAGGTTCAGATAGGATGCCAAGATTACAAATGATCTGGTTCAGCCTCAGACAGTGGCCAGGAAGAGGGGTGGAGTCGGAGGCTAGAGAACAGCGTTTGTGGCGGGGACCGAAGACAATAGCTTCGGTCTGACCAATACTTAGTTGGAGTAAATTTCTGCTCACCCAGTACTGGATGTCGGACAAACAGCGTGACAAATCCGAGGCAGTGGAGGGGTCGAGAGAGGTGGTGGTGAGGTAGAGCTGGGTGTCGTCAGCCTACATGTGGAACCTGATGTGTTTTCGGATGATGTCGCCGAGGTGCGACATGTAGATGAGAAATAGTTAGGGACCAAGGATAGATCCTTGGGGGACGCCAGAGGTAACGATGTGGGAGTGGGAAGAAAAGCCATTGCAGGTGATTCTCTGGCTACGACTGGATAGATAGGAATGGAACAAGGTGAGGGTAACTCCAACTGCATGATGGAGGAGAGAAACTCCAATCCTGAATTCAGGCATAGACCATTGCTTCCTTGAGTATGAATTGAAACATAATCAAAGTTACATGCTCTGTTGAAGATTTTGTTCTTGGAATAAAACTTATTTTATTGTAGGACAGAGCAATTTCAGATAACGTTTTTGTATATTTATGGAGGAGGATGGTGTGGTCACCTATGTCATAGGCTGCAGACAGGTCGAGAAGGATGAGGAGGGATAGTTCACCATGGTCACAGACACATAGGATGTCATTTGTGACTTTGATATGGGTCGTTTGTGCTGTGGCAGGGGCGAAAACCTGATTGGAGGGGTTCAAACATGGAGTTGTGGGAAAGGTGGACAAGGATTTGGGAGGAGACAACATATTCAAGGACTTGAGAGGAAAGGGAGGTTGGAGATAGGGTGGTAGTTTGCAGGAACACAAGGGTCAAGCGTGGGATTTTTGAGGAGAGGGCTGATGACGGCAGATTTGAAGGGGAGGGGGACAGTACCTGCAGAGAGGTAACCATTCACAATATCAGCTAACATGGGGGCCAGGAAAGGGAAATTTGTTGCTTAGCAGTTTGGTGGGAATAGGGCCGAGGGAGCAGGAGGCGGATCTCATGGACAAGATGAGCTCGGAGAGCGCTTGAGGGGAGATGGGAGAGAAACTAGAGAAAGATGCAAGTTCAGGGCTCGGGCAGGGAGGAACTTTAGAGGAAGTTTGGCCTGGTGGGCTAGGGGGAAGGGTGGGAAGCTGCAGAGGCAGCTGAACGTATGGTCTCAATCTTAGTGACAAAGAAGTACACGAGCTCCTCGCATCTGTTGTTGGAGGGGGTGGGGTTTAAGATGGCAGTTTGCACTGGAGAACCCAGGGGCTAACTTTGCATTCAAGGATGATCCTGGAATAATGAACAGTTTTGGCAGAGGAGAGCAGGACCGGATAGTGCTTTTTGCAGTCCAGCCATAACTGGCGATGAATGGCTAAACCAGTTGTCCGCCATTGAATCTATAGCACAGAAACAGGCCATTTGGTCCAACTGGTCCATGCCGGTGTTTATGATCCACACGAGCCTCCTCCCACCCTACTTCATCTAACGCTATAAGCACACCCTCTATTCCTTTCTCCCTCATGTACTGATCGAACTTCCCCTTAAATGCATCTGTGGTTGGCTGAGTTTCACCAATAGCCAAGTGAGCTCATGGGGAAAAAAATAGCTGCTGTGCCCTGGGGCTTTCACAGATTTATGGGAGGAATGTCTCCTTTGTCTGTTAGCGGTAAGGGTCCTACATAAAATGGGTTTGGCCAATCTCAATCACATTGGCTATGTGCAAAAACTGTCCCTAATTTGGCACTCGCTTCTCAGTCAGAAGGTCCTGACTTCAAGTCCCAATCTAGAGGTTTGAGCGTACAATCCAGGCTGGCACCTCTGTGAGCACCGAGGGAGAACTGCGCTGTTGGATGCGCCCTCTCTCGGATGTGACGTTAAACCGAGGCACCTCCGACTGTGAGGCACTCCCTGGACTGCCAGCCCAGATTCCATACTCAAGTCTCTGGAGTGGGAAGCTGTATTCATGATATGCACCTGTGTGGCTAACAAAGACATAGGGCTGGATTTTCATTGACCCGTGGAGGTGGGTTTGGAGGCGTGTGGGGGGTTAAAATTGCAAAAACTGGCGGGCGGGCACAAGTCCGCCTCCATCCCGCCTCCACGCAATTTTCATTAAATCGTGTCTGCTGGTCCCGACTCCGTCCCGCCTTTAAGAGGCGGGATAGGCTGTTAAGGCCCTTAACAAGCACTAAATTGCCTCTATAATGCCATTTTGAAAGGCCTTTGTGATTTTAACCCTTGTTCTACGTGAAGCACGCCTGTTCTGAACCATGCCTGTTCTGAACCACGAATGTGAAACTTGGCCAGGCAGTCTTTGCAAACCTTCAATGCAGCAGCAACATCAGAGGCGACTTTCAGACTGAAAACACTAATTGGTTCATGGGTTCCCACATGCTGGAACTCAATTGCCCAATTAGGTGAAAATCGCATCAATCTCCCACATCCAATTGCAGTCGGGTGGGTAACACGAAAAGTGGATAACACGACCCCAACCCACCCCAGTATCAAAATCCAGCCCATAATGCTTGGACAGCTTTGGTCTTGGTCATTTAAGATCAGCTGATCCATTCTAGTTCTTGCCAGAACTACAAGAATCTAGAACATAACTTGATTTTCCCTGGCTTTAACATTTGTCAATTCTCTTTGTTTAAGTAAAGTAACTACATGATGCAAGGATTATGTTTGGCAAACATTACAATTAAACAACCTGAGGAAGAGGCGGGGGCCAAAGATAGATCAAGGAGTTAACAAAGCACAACGTTTTTTACTGCTAATTTCCATTCTGGATATGAGCAAGACTCAGAGTAGCGCTCTGATAGAACCATAACTACAGTCAGTTAACTAGTGGTGATTAATGCATTGTCTTCTTGTCAGTTGTTAGATGCAAACCTCCTAACTTGATTGTAAATGGTCGAATAGTAGCAGGATTTGGAACTACATATAGATATCGGACCACAATCACCTACAGTTGTAACAAAGGTTATGACATGGATGGCAACAGTGTCATTAAATGTAGTGAAAGTAACACATTTGTGCCACCACCACCTATCTGCAGACATTGTGAGTAACCATCTCTTAAACTTAATGGAACCAAAGGATGTGAGTTGACCTTTCTCAAGTCTGTTAGAAGTATATAAATATCGTGACGAAAGGTCATCGACCTGAAACGTTAACTCTGTTTCTCTCTCCACGGATGCTGCCTCGCCTGCTGAGTTTTTCCAGCGTTTTCTGTTGTTATTATAAATATCTTGATGTTGGTTTGGATTTTTCCTAGCTGAATTTCCTAGCTGTTGCTAAATTTCTTTCTGTACTTCACACCTACAGGTTGTTTTGAACTGATGTGTCTCTTTCTTTAAATCCTCACAGTGCCTATCTCTCGGATATCTCACCCCATGCAGTTTTGTGCGTCTCTGTCATAGTGATGTTTTTTCTGCCTAATTCTTTTGTATCTCTTGGTCTTTCTCCTGCTGCTTGTCCAACATCCAGTATTGGAGGAGCAGATACTTCCTCCAGTTAAATATTGGGAAAACCAAAGCCATTGTCTTCGGTCCCCGCCACAAACTCCGTTCCCTCGCCGCCGATCCCATCCCCCTTCCTGGCCACTTTCTGAGGCTGAACCAGACTGTTTGCAACCTCTGCATCCTATTTGACCCTGAACTGAGCTTTCGATCCCATATCCACTCCAGCACCAAGACTGCTTACTTCTACCTCCATAATATTGCTCATCCCTGCCCTTGCCTCAACCCATAGAGTCAGAGTTATACAGCACAGAAAGAGGCCCGTCGTGTCCGCGCTGGCCATCAAGCCCTGTCTATTCTAATCCCATTTTCCAGCACTTGGTCCGTAGCCTTGTATGCTATGGCGTTTCAAGTGCTCATCTAAATGCTTCTTGAATGTTGTGAGGGTTCCTGCCTCTACCACCCTTTCAGGCAGTGAGTTCCAGATTCCAACCACCCTCTGGGTGAAAAAGTTTTTCCTCAAATCCCCTCTAAACCTCTTGCCCCTTACCTTGAAACTATGCCCCCTGGTTATTGACCCCTCCACTAAGGGGAAAAGTTCCTTTCTATCTACCCTCTCTATGCCCCTCATAATTTTGTACACCTCAATTAGGTCCCCCCTCAGCCTTCTCTGTTCTAAGGAAAACAACCCCAGCCTGTCCAGTCTCTCTTCATAGCTGAAACGCTCCAGCCCAGGTAACATCCTGGTGAATCTCCTCTGCACCCTCTCCAATGCAATCACATCCCTCCTATAGTGTGGCGACCAGAACTGCACACAGTATTCCAGCTGTGGCCTAAGTAGTGTTTTGTACAGCTCCATCATAACCTCCCTGCTCATATATTCTATGCCTCGGCTAACGAAGGCAAGTATCCCATATGCCTTTTTAACCACCTTATCTACTTGTCCTGCTGCCTTCAGGGATCTATGTACATGCACACCAAGGTCCCTCTGATCCTCTGTCCTTCCTAGGATCCTACCATTCATTGTGTATTCCCTTGCCTTGTTAGTCCTCCCAAAATGCATCACCTCACACTTTTCAGGGTTAAATTCCATTTGCCACTGTTCTGCCCATCTGACCAACCCGTCTATATCGTCCTGTAGCCTGAGACTTCCCTCCTCGCTATTTACCACTCCACCAATTTTCATGTCATCTGCAAACTTACTGATCATACCTCTTACATTCATATCTAAATCATTAATGTACACTACAAACAGCAAAGGACCCAGCACCAATCCCTGCGGTACACCACTGGACACAGGCTTCCAGTCACAAAAACAACCTTTGACCATCACCCTCTGCCTCCTGCCACTAAGCCAATTTTGGATCCAATGTGCCAAATTGCCCTGGATCCCATGGGCTCTTACCTTCTTGACCAGTCTCCCATGCGGGACTTTGTCAAAAGCCTTACTGAAGTCCATGTAGACGACATCAACTGCACTACCCTCATCCACACACCTAGTCACCCCCTCGAAAAATTCAATCAAATTGGTTAGACATGATCTCCCCCTGACAAAGCCATGCTGACTATCCTTGATTAATCCTTGCCTCTTCAAGTGGAGACTAACTCTGTCCCTCAGAATTTTTTCCAATAATTTCCCTACCACTGATGTTGGGCTCACTGGCCTGTAATTCCCTGGTTTATCCCTACTACCCTTGAATAATGGTACTACATTAGCTGTTCTCCAGTCCTCTGGCACCTCCCCTGTGGCCAGAGAGGTTCTGAAAATTTGTGTCAGACCCTCTGTAATCTCCTCCCTTGCCTCACACAGCAGCCTGGGATACATCTCATCTGGGTCTGGGGAATTATCCACTTTTAAGCCTGCTAAAACCGTTAGTACCTCCTCCCTCTCGATACTAATTTGTTCAAGTATATCACAATCCCCTGCCTGATTTCTATGCCTACATCATCCTTCTCCATAGTGAACACAGATGCAAAATATTCATTTAAAACCTCACCTACATCTTCCGGCTCTACACACAGATTGCCACTTTGGTCCCTAATGGGCCCTACTCTTTCCCTGGTTATCCTCTTGCCCTTAATATACTTATAAAACACCTTGAGATTTTCCTTTATTTTGCCCGCCAGTGTTTTTTCATTCCCCCTCTTCACTCTCCTAATTTCTTTTTTAAGTACCCCCCTGCAATTTCTATACTCGCCACTGTTTTTAGTCCTTTGTATCTGCCAAAAGCCTCCCTTTTTTTCCTAATCTATCCCTTGACATCCAGGGTTCCCTGGGTTTGTTGGTCCCACCCTTGACCTTTACGGGCACATGTTGGCGTTGTACTCTCTCTATTTCCTTTCTGAAAGACTCCCACTGCTCTGATGTGGATTTTCCTACAAATAGCTGATCCAGTTCACTTTGGCCAGATCCTGCCTTATCATATTAAAATCGGCCTTCCCCCAATTTAGAACCTTTATTTCCGGTCCATTTTTGTCCTTTTACATGACTACCTTAAATCTCGCTGAATTATGGTCACTGTCACCAAAATGCTCTCCTACTGACACTTCTACCACTTGCCCGGTTACATTCCCTAGAATTAGGTTCAGTACCGCCCCCTCTCTTGTAGGACTTTCTACATGCTGGCTCAAAAAGTTCTCCTGGATGCACTTTAAGAATTCCGCAACCTCTAAGCCTTTCACACTCTGACTATCCCAGTTAATATTGGGGAAGTTGAAATCCCCTACTATTATTACCCTATTATTTCTACACTTCTCTGAGATTTGCCTATATATCTGTTCCTCTATCTCCCCCTGACTGTTTGGGGGCCTATAGTACACTCCCAGCAAAGTGCTTGCCCCCTTTTTGTTTTTAAGTTCTACCCATATGGCCTCATTAGAGGAACCTGCTAAGATATCATCCCTCCTTACAGCAGTAATTGACTCCTTGATTAATATTGCGACACCCCCCTCCTCTTTTACACCCCCCTCTGTCTCGCCTGAAGATTCTATACCCCGGAATATTGAGCTGCCAGTCCTGCCCCTCCCTCAACCATGTCTCTGTGATAGCAACAATATCATACTCCCATGTGTTCATCAACACCTTCAATTCATCTGCCTTACTCACAAGACTCCTTGCATTAAAATAAATGCCATCCAGCCTTGCCATACTCCCTTGTGCCATTACATATTTGCTCTGCCTTCCAGACTGACGTGTTTTTTCCTCTATATTTGGCTGTGCATTACCCCCTACTATAGCTCCACTCCATATCCCATCCCCCTGCCAAGTTAGTTTAAACCCCCCCAACAGTACTAGCAAACCTCCCCGCAAGGATGTTGGTCCCGTTCCAGTTCAGGTGCAACCCGTCCGACTTGTACAAGTCCCACCTTCCCCAGAAGCAGACCCAGTGATCCAGGAAACTAAAGCCCTCCCTCCTGCACCAACTCTTTAGCCATGCATTCATCTGCTCTATCCTCCTATTCCTATACTCACTTGCACGTGGCACCGGGAGTAATCCAGAGATTACAACCTTTGAGGTCCTGCTTTTTAATCTGCTACCTAGCTCCCTAAATTCTTGTTGCAGGACCTCAGCCCTCTTTCTACCCATGTCGTTGGCACCAATGTGAACCACGACCTCTGACTGTTCGCCCTCCCCCTTCAGAATGCCCTGCAGCCGTTCAGTGACATCCTTGACCCTGGCACCAGGGAGGCAACATACCATCCTGGAGTCACGTCTGCGGCCACAGAAATGTCTATCTGTTCCCCTTACGATAGAATCCCCCATCACTATTGCTCTCCCACTCTTTTTCCTCCCTTCCTGTGCAGCTGAGCCACTCTTAGTGCCACGGACTTGGCTCTTGCTGCATTCCCCTGAGAAACCATCTCCCCCATCAGTATCCAAAACGGAAAATCTGCGTTGAAACCCTCATGCATGCTTTTGTTACCTCCAGACTCAACTATTCCAGTGCTCTCCTGGCTAGCCTCCCATTTATCACCCTCTGTTAACTTAGCACATCCAAAGCTCTGCTGCCCATATCCTAACTCGCACCAAGTATCGTTCACCCATCACCCCAGTGATCGCTGACCTACATTGGCTCCCGAACCAACAAAGCCTCAAATTTAAAATTCTCATCCTTGTGTTCAAATCCCTCCCTTCTCCCTATCGCTGTAACCTCCTCCAGCCCGACAACCCTCCCTATCGCTGTAACCTCCTCCAGCCCGACAACCCTCCCTATCGCTGTAACCTCCTCCAGCCCCACAACCCTCCCTATCGCTGTAACCTCCTCCAGCCCCACAACCCTCTAAGAACTCTGCGTTCATCCAATTCTGGCTTCTTGTGCATTCCCGATTTCCGTCACCCCATCAATGGCGGCCATGCCTAGGCCCCAAGCTCGGGAATTCCCTCCATAAACATCTCCACCTCTATTCCTTCCTTTTAAGAAGCTCTTTAAAACCCACCTCTTTGACCAAGCTTATGGCCACCTGTCCTAATATCTCCTTATGTGGCTCTTTATGCATAAAAATTCAGGGCTGTGGTCACCTTAACTACCACAGGCAATGCATTGGCAGATGCGTTAGTGGGCTGCAGCTTCGGTCACCGCATTCTGCAACTTTCCGATACGGCCTCTCATGAGAAGTGCATTCAGCTCCTATACTGCTCCTCACTGAGGGTCAGGTATCTTGATCTGGGCCACTCGACCCTATTAGCAGGGTAAGGCCACCTGCGAGCAGCCCTCCTCCTGACTGGACTCCATTCAGGACAGTGTGCTGCTTCCTGAATCCCCCCCACCCCCGCAACCACCTGTTCCTGCAGTCATTCAAGGGTGGCCAATTTCACTCCCATCATTCAGTGGCGCAAGCACCTCTCTGCTAACAGAATGGCAGAAATGCCAGATAAACAGGAAAACGTTGTCACAAAAGCTCCTTCAACTCTCCAGATAGATAACCGTGATCTGACTAGTTTCAGGTGAGTGCCCTTTAAATATAGCTGGAAATGGCCCTTTCTGATGTGTACAGCCCAGTAGTACTGGGCAGGTACAGCACTGAGTGTTCATCTCACCAAAGTCAATAGAAATGGCACCAGGGTCCTATTGATGTCATGGGACTCCAATTTGAATATTTTAGTGAGGCTCCGGCCTCTTTCTGGCTGTCTATGTCTAGGCCCGATCAAATTGGGGATGGGTGGATCGACAATGAGAGCTGGAGGGTAAATATCTCCCCTGAAAGCAGGGTTGAAAAACAGCCCCAACGTACAGAGAAATTCATTCCTACTGTTTTTTTCTCCTTGCATCCTGTTATACGTCAGCTGTTGTTAGTTCACTTCCTTTTTATCCAGATTGCCTCATTTCTCTATTCCTCTCTTTGTTTCTCTCTCTCACCCTCTCTCTCACTCTCTCTCTCTTTCTCCTCCTAAAGATATAAGATCAGCAGACCAGGTCTTGCTGTCGGTATTGGGGTGAGAGAAGAATACCTGTTCCTTACTCTGTGCTGCAGTGTATTGGTTCACCAGTGTGTTGTGTCACTGAGCTGACTGAGTTTTTAATCCCTGAAGCTTCTGATCTGACAGTCTGTTTAGGACAATGACTGAATTTCATTTTTCCCCAGCTGTCACATGTGCTGATCTTCCACCTATTAGTAACGGGAGAGCCCCAACACCACTCTATGGAGATCACTGGAAATATGGAATGGTAGCACGATATTCATGCATTGGGGACTATTCATTGATTGGTGCAGACACACTTGTTTGTAAAGCAACTGGACAGTGGGACAAGGACCCACCGACATGTAAAGGTACAGTTAATTGATACCTTGGGCTGGATTTTGCCAGCCCTGGGGAGGCGGGTTTGGAGGCGGGCCTGCCGGGAAAATGGCAGAATTTGGGGGCGGGTGCCCAACCCGCCTCCATGCCATCTTGCCAGGAGGCGGGTAGCCGTCCCGCGCCAGGTCCCATCTCCTTGGAGGCGGGAAGGGATTACAGCCACTTAACTGCCTGTTAACAGGTAGTTAACAAGCAGAAAATAGGATTATCCCCTTTTTGCCCACACAAGTGCAGGGCTTCCTGAAGGCTTCGAAACCCGCCAGGGTCACCGTGGCGAGTACTGGGTCTGCGGGGGTCGGAGGTCCAAAAGTGCGCTGTGAGGTAAGTGATGGGTGAAAGTGTGGAGAGGTGAGTATCTGAGGTAAGTGGAAAGTCTTAGAAAAAGTGTACTTACCTTTGTTTCTTCCTGCAGGCTTCAGTCAGTGGGTATGCAGAGAGTCTCACACCTCCGTGGCAGAGATGACAGATGGCCGTTGCATTCCCCAATGCAACAACCGTCTAATTTCTGCAAAAGAAAGAGGTTTGATGAGGTCTTGAATTCAAGAACTCATCAAACTACAGAGAGTGTCAGTGTTTGACAGCTTCACAGAGCTGTCAAATGATGACAATTCATCTGTCAAAGATTTGGCAGATGAAACGTCATACGTTGATGTTCTCTGTAACCGGCCTTCCCTTAATTGACCTACTAAGCACGCTGGGCGGGCTTAACAAGGTCAATCAAGGGAAAATAGCGTGGGTTGGCCAGAATTTGATGGAG
This sequence comes from Squalus acanthias, assembly GCA_030390025.1. Taxonomy (NCBI): domain Eukaryota; kingdom Metazoa; phylum Chordata; class Chondrichthyes; order Squaliformes; family Squalidae; genus Squalus; species Squalus acanthias. The sequence continues at coordinate 307,792 of JASTWF010000557.1, forward strand.
GCAGGACTGAAACTCGACAAGTCGGAGTCCCGCCTCCAAAAGCTCCCCATTGGCAAAATCCAGCCCCTTGTGTTTGAGGATCAGAATACAATTCTCAGACAGCTCCACTAACAGACACTCATTTAATCATATGCAATCTTTTGCAATGTCACACCAACTAAAGGAGCGGTTTCCTGCGAAAATGAAACATTTTGTTACTTCAGTGTAGTGTTGTAAATTGGTTTGAAACTAAAATGCTTAAATCTTCCAGTTTCCACTTAATCATGAATAAGCTTGTAGAACAGAGAACCTTTCTTCATTTAAAATAACAACAGAAAACGCTGGAAAAACTCAGCAGACCAGGCAGCATCCGTGGAGAGAGAAAGAGAGTTAACGTTTCAGGTCGATGACCTTTCGTCAGAACTGTGAAGAGCCGGAAATCAAATGGATTTAAGGCCAGGGTAAAGCTGGGAAAAGGGGGAGGGGATAAAAGAACAAAGGGAGAGAGGAAGAGACATTAAGAGACATTTAGAGATATGCAAGGCTAGAGGTGGTGTTAATGTGACAGATTAAGGCTGAAAGAAGTGTGAAATCCACTGGCAGAATGAAGGACAGCTGCCAGCTTCTAGGAGGAAAACAAAGGTGGGGGGGGCAAATAAAAGGGTGGAAAAAATAAAATATAAATGTGATTGGAGCTGAGGTTATGATCTAAAATTGTTGAACTCGATATTGAGTCCAGAGGGCTGTAGCGTGCCTAAACGAAAGATGAGGTGCTGTTCCTTGAGCTTACGCTGCGCTTCCGTGGAACAGTGTAATAGGCCGAGGACGGTGAGGTCAGAGTGGGAGTGAAGCGGTGAATTAAAGTGACAGGCCACCGGGAGCTCGGGGTCCCCCTTACGGACTGAACGGAGGTGTTCCGCAAAGCGGTCACCCAATCTGCGTTTGGTCTCCCCAATGTAGAGGAGACCACATCGTGAGCAGCGAATACAGTATACTAAATTGCAGGAAGTACAAGTAAATCGCTGTTTCACCTGGAAGGGGTGTTTGGGGCCCTGGACAGTGGGAAGAGGGGAGGTGTAAGGGCATGTGTTGCATCTCCTGCGCGTGCACGGGAAGGTGCCGGGCGAAGGGGAAGGGGTTATAATTAATACTTGGTTTTACGTGAATTGCATTTTCTTCAGTTGGAAAATACAAGAAACTTCGATAGCAATGGAGAGAAAACATACAACTGAATTGTCTTTCAAGTCAGAGCTGCCTTGTGCCACTCATTACGAATAACCATCACCATCTATCTAGTATATATTAAAAATGCTGCGTGGTAGCAACATTCCAAAAGTATTGCACCTATGGGTGGCATTGAGCATAACGTTATGTGACATAATGTTACGCGACAGAGCAACCCAACACAAAAATTGGAAACCCACCTTTAGTACCATGCAGGTTAAAAACATTAAAAAGCCTCCGTGAAAAATAAAGAGCATTTCAGAAAAGAATGTAAAATGTTAAGAGACAGAAAGTGAATGGAAAACTGAATTATAGAAACAATATGAAAAACACCCTCGACCACCCTGTGGTTAAATATGTTTAACAAAAAGATGGTGGTGCAAAATCCGCGAGAAAACAAAAGAAATGTGCATGCGGAAAACTCTTAACTATATTCTGACCAGAAAGCCTAAAAATGATAACCAGCATCAGATGCTCAGTCAGAACAAAAAGAATGAATTTCCAAGCCCCAAAGAATAAAAAAAAGTCAATGCTGCAGAAACCAAATTTTAACACAGCTGAACGCCTTCTGCACATGCGCGTTGTCTACGGAAGCCACGCATGCGCAGCACCCCACAGTTGCAGCCACAGAGGGGAGGGGGAGGGGGAGGGGGAGGAGAGAGGGGAGGGGGAGGAGGGAGGGGGAGG